>JARSSU010038363.1:0-20806 GCA_029619165.1 Eurosta solidaginis | reverse complement strand
AAAAACGAGGTTGGAATTGTGGAAATAATAAAACACGTCTTTTCGTTTCAGCTTTACAAGGAAGAAGAAGTTAACGTTTTATTATTAAGAGTTGAGTAGGTAGATAACTGCAAGCTATATGTATGTACATATATATATCATACATTTGTACATAGTATGTATAAGAGAATTTAAAGAACAGTAAGAAATGAAGAAATGTGCACTGTGTGCGAGATAGGTAAATAATTTCTATAAAATTAATTCCAACACCTTCACTTAGAAAATATTTACTTTTTGTTAACTTATTAAATCATTACGAGTTTCAATACATTTTCATTGCAATCAAGTTTCAGCATACAATTACCAGATATTTCATTTCAGTGACTTCAATGAACTATTTAAAAATATATTAACTAATTTTCAATTCAAATTTAATTCTTTAGAGCAAAATAATTGTTTGTCCGCCTGCATTGGCTTTGTAAGAAAATCTGCGACATTGAGTTTAGAATCAACATAATTAAATTTAACATTCTTAGACTTTACATGTTCACGTAGGAAGTGATGTCTTATATCTATATGTTTTGTTCGCGATTGATATAAGTTATTGTCCGCCAGACAAATAGCACCCCTATTGTCACAGTATATGGAAATCGTGTCTGGTGCATTTGCCAATAATTCACGTAAGAGGTTGCGAAGCCAAATTGCTTCTTGTGTTGCAGAACCCATTGCCATGTACTCTGATTCAGTCGTTGAAATGGCAACAGTAGGCTGCTTCTTTGAATTCCACGATACAGGACCTCCTTGAATAGTAAACATATATCCAGTCGTAGATCGCCTGTCGTTTTCATCGCCAGCCCAGTCCGCGTCACAGAAACCTTTCAGATCAGAATCGAGATGTTTGTTGAACGTCAATTTATAGTGCATTGTACCTTTTAGATACCGCATAATTCTTTTCACAGCAACCCAATGACCATAACCGAAATTGTTGTTGTATCTACTGACCGCTCCAACCGCGAACTGTATGTCAGGGCGTGTTATTTGTGCCGCAAATAGAAGGCTTCCAACAGCCTCTTGATACGGTATCCCTTTGATTTTCTCAAGGGCCACTCATCAGAAGGACACATTTCCTTAGTTAAACGCTGATTAACATCGGCTGGAGTACTGACCGGATTACATTCTAACATATTAAACTTCGCCAAAATGTCTTGAATGTAAAGCGATTGATCGAGTGATATTATACCCTTATTCCAATCTCTCGTAATATTCATGCCCAGCAACTGTTTTGCGGCTCCTAAATCTTTCATACGAAACCTTTCGTGCAAAAAGTTTTTTAATTCATCTCTACAAACAGAGTTGTTCGATAAAATAATCAGATCGTCTACGTAAATGGCAACGATCAAAAAGCTATTTTTATCATTTTTCTTATAAACACATGTGTCTGTCAAACACGACGAAAAACCCAAATTCTTTGAGAGCACGGTCAAGCTGATGGTTCCACACACGACTTGCTTGCTTGAGGCCGTAAAGCGATTTGTGCAAGAGACATACCTTTTCTGAACCATCAGAAAACATTTCAGGTTGAACCATATATATCTCCTCCTCTAATTCTCCGTGTAAAAACGCAGTAACTGCATCCATATGATGGATATGTAAGTCATATTTAGCAGCTAGCGCAAACAACACTCGAATTGATGTGTAGCGAACAACTGGAGAGAACGTTTCATCATAATCTACACCTTTACGTTGAGCACATCCCCTGATTACTAATCTGGCCTTAAAACGACTGATACCACCGTCAGAACCGTACTTAGTTTTAAAAACCCACCGACTTGAGATTGCCTTTCGTCCTGGTGGTAAATCAGTTAGCGTCCATGTTTGGTTTTCTTTCAATGATTGCATTTCCGTTTGCATAGCTTTTATCCAATGAGAAGAGTTCGGACTTGACAAGACTTCCTTCACTGAATTGGGATCACCTACCTGTGCGGTCATCGCCAAATGATTGCGACGACTAGCTGACCTCAGTATCGGACCTTCGACATCGGCAGTCTCATCTAGTATGTTTTCGGGTGGAACGTAAGTTTCATCATTTTGATCATAGCTTGACAGAACAGTCTCATCATGCTCCTCCCCATCGTTATTACTAAAGTTCGATTCGTCTGCGCTTGTAAAATCGTCAGCCCTCTCCGACTCAGCTCCGGAAAACGATTCATCTTTGCTTACATTGATTGCTTCGGGGTTGGTATCCTTCACTTCATTAGTATTGTCATGAACATAGAAATACAAATGACTAGAATTATTTAAAGTGCAATCAATTACATCTGACTCCATGAACACTACGTTACGACTGATGAAAATTCTCTTTGATTCTGGGTCAAACAGTCTATAAGCCTTGCTGTTTTTAGCATAGCCCACCATAATGCATTCTTTCGATTTAGGTTGGAGTTTTCCACGTTTTTGCTTTTCGATGTACATTAATGCCTTGCATCCGAAAACTCGAATATTACTGACGTCTGGTTTTCTCCCTGTCCATATTTCCTCAGGAGTCTTTTCTATACAGCTTGCACAAGGAGAACGATTAATAACATAAGCTGCAGCGCATACAGCTTCAGCCCAAAACCTAATGTCCAAGTTGCCATCAAGCAATAAACATCTTACTTTTTCTACCACCGATCTGTTCATCCGTTCCACTGTTCCATTTTGTTGTGGTGTGTATGGGGCACTTAGTCATGGCGAATCCCGCATATTCGTAGAAAATTTTCGAAGCTTTTCCCGCAAAATTCTCCTCCGTTGTCCGTCCGAAAAGTCTTGCATGGTTTCATTCTCTACCATCACTTTGAAATCCTTGAATTTTTGGAGTACGTCTGATTTATTTTTAATAGGAAAGGGGAATATCTTTCTGCTAAAGTCATCTAAAAACAGTACGAAAGTATTTCGCACCTCCAAAAGAGTCAGTTGGCATTGGCCCACAGACGTCAGCATGAATTAGCTCGAGTACACGCGATGTCTTAGATTCACTTGGTTTGAATTGCAAACGTGATTGCTTACCTTTGACACAAATAGTGCATTGATTCGGTATTACTTTTTTAAGATCCAAACCCTTAACCATATTTACCTTTAACTTGTTCAAATACTGGTCACAAATGTGCCCAAATCTGCGATGCCATAAATCTTGTTTCGCTTCCCGTGAGGCATAAAAAACTTTGTCGCTCATCACATTAAGTTTGTATACGTTATTTTGTAAGTCAGCCTTGCCTACAATTTCACCCGTTTTGTCCCGTATTGTGCACGAACTATCATTAAAGACAACTGTTTTGCCATTTTTCACCAATTGACTGACAGATAATAAATTTGCACAAAGGTTTGGGACACATAATACGTCATTTACGTTAGCTACTGCTGCAACTCCATCAATATCCAGGTTCAGTTTAACTGTTCCAGAGCACTCAACATCAATATTATTACTGTTTGCAACAGTTACACTTTCTTGCTGTGATACTTTTTGGTTTTTAATTAGATTTCTGTCATGGGTCATATGAGCTGAAGCTCCTGAGTCTATGTACCAGTCATACGATTTTACAACTCCAGTCGCTAGACAAGTGTAACTAAACTCACGATTTTGTCCAAATTTTCTTTGTTTTTGCCTTACGGCACAGTCGCGAGCATAGTGACCTTCTTTTTGACACTCGAAACATTTGACAAACTGCTTTGATTTTTGATTCGATTTAGCCGATCTAGAGTACATTGCCATTTCACCTTCACTGGATGTATAAGTGTCCTGAAGCAATTTCGTTTTGATAAAATCCGATGAAATTGCTGTACCAGAACTTTCATTGCCATTATCATTGGCTTGTATTCTTCTGACAAGCCCGCCAATAATAAAGTGCCAATCCACTCATCACTTATATCGAATTTAGCGTTTCTTAATTTGTGAGCAGTGGTAACTATTGTCAGGAATGTCCAAATGGATTAAAATGAATAGTCTCACCACGTTTATAAAAGTAATACATGTATTTGTTTATTTAATTAACAAAAGGTTTAGGTTAAATTATAATTCAAATGTTAAGGAAATTGATTGTACCACGAACTGACTACCGTTCTGCTTCACAGTCAACCAGCGAATGCCCCTCAATGCTCTCACACGCAAACTGTCGGTGACAGCTCGGCCTTTCCTGACATTTCGTCCTGCATGGACGAATCATCGTCGTCGTCGATACCATCAAGTTCAGGAATCAATGCACACCACGGTTTTATGTGATCCACACTACATATGTTGCAATAACGTCTTTGTGTATGTGTTGAGTCTGGTAGATCTTCGATAATATATCTGTCGTAGTTAAGTACTTTCGTAACAATATATGGTCCTTTAAATGCGGGATCCAGCTTATGGGAGAGACCTGTTGCATTTGGAACATGATCAATGACCACTAAGTCGCCAACATCATATTTCTTTGGAGTTTGGTGTCTTTTGTCATAACGCTCTTTCCACTTATGTCTCTCTGCCATTATATTGTTTGCTGCTTCATCACGTTTCACCTCGATATCTGGATTACCCTTATCATCATCGTTTATAGCTTGTATCATTCGGTTGTATGTTACATCTCTGGGATTGAAATAAAACACAAGTTCATTAGGCGTGTATTTTGTTACCTCATTACGTTGGGAATTAATCGTCCATTGAATGTTTGGAAGCATTTTATCCCATGTTTTGGCCGTTTCGCTCATACATTTCAAAGCGTTGATAACTGTTTTATTTACGCGTTCGGCCTGTCCGTTAGCTCTCGGTGTTCGTACTGCAGTTTTGTTGTGTTGAATACCATGATTGGAAATGAATTCTTCAAATTGCCTCGAAGTGAACGCCGTACCTCGATCTGATGTTATTTTAAGTGGTTGACCAAAAATGGCCATGATTTCTTCTAGTGCTTTTACGACTGGTTCAGTTTTCGTAGTTCTGACTGCCTTTAGGATTACGTACTTACTGAATCCGCATACAACTACTAATATGTACGAAAACCCTGATTTGCTGCGTTGGAATGGACCCACATGATCAATAAAAATGTGCCTAAATGGGATCGGCAACACATCGCTTACGTGCAATTGGCTTTGCGGTTTACCTCCCGTCATTTTATTTAAGCAACACTCTTCACAAGCTGCTATGTATGATTTGACATACCTCCTCATGCGTGGAAACCAAAAATGTTTGCATAGTCGCTGTAATGTTTTTTCTAAAGAAAAATGTCCAGAGTCATCATGACATGACTTAACAACTCGCCATCTTACTGCCTTTGGTACTGCTAATTTCATTTCGCCCTTAGCTTTTCTAAATAATCGACTGTTATGCATCGTATAATCGGTTTTCATTTGCTTAATTGTAGCTTCATCTGCCGTTTCTTTCCCTGTAATTATATCGCTTATTCGTTTTAAATTTTCATCTTGGAGTTGCATTGAGTAAATCCAATCATCCATCGTATTGCCTCGGTTAAGTTTCAATACCTTTTCTGCAACAGTGTTTGTACCTTTCGATATTTCAACAGGCGCTCGACTAAGTGAGTCTGCGTGCTGCATTTTAGACCCAGGTCGATATGTACATGTAAAATCAAATTCTTGTAGTTTTAGCCACCATCTGGCAATGCGCGGCTTCAACGCTGTAGTGGACTTAGTTGTTGCAATTGCATTGCAGTCCGTTCGTACAACAAATGGAGTACCGACTAAATAAACTCGTAATCGTTCAAGCGTCTCTACGATCGCCAATACTTCTAATTCATGTGATGGATACGTAGACTCAGCTGCATTACATCGTCTGCTGTAATAGTGTACCGGCTTCCAATCCTCGCCTTCTAGCTGCAACAACACTCCAGATAGCCCTATGGAACTAGCGTCGGTGTGTACTTCGTGGCTCTTTGTTACGTCAAACAAAACTAACACCGGCTGAGTGCAAAGTGCATGTTTTAATTTTTCAAAAGCTATGGCATGTTCGTCTGTCCACACGAATGTTTGTGCTTTCTTTAGTAACGTTGTTAGCGGCATAGCGGTACTAGCATAATCTGGTATAAACTTCCTGAAAAACCCTGTTAAGCCAAGGAATCGACGGACTTCACTTACATTAGTGGGTTGAGGAAAAGCTTTAATTGATTTTGTTTTCTCTTCACCAGGCTTAATACCATCTTGGCTTACGACATGGCCTAAGAATTTAACATTTCTTGACATAAAAGTACATTTACTTGGTTTTAGCGTGAGACCAGCATTTCGTACTGCATCCAAAAACTCGGCTAGGACATCAATACCTTCACTAACATTCTTTGTTGCAATTATAACCTCATCAACGTAGCTTATAATTTTATCTCGGTTTCTCAAACCACGTACAAGTTGAATAATCATCTCCTGAAAGACCATTGGTGCATTTCGCAGTCCAAATGGCATTACATTATACTCATATAATCCCTCAGGCGTCAAAAACGCTGTGAACTTCTTGCTCTCCTCATGTAATGGAATTTGATAATATGCTGCAGTCATATCAAGGGTGGTAAAAAACGTATTACCCCCCAAGCTTTGACAACTGCTCTTCTACTATTGGCATTGGGAATTGTTTTTTTATGGTGACCGCATTAAGTGCCCTAAAGTCAACGCACATTCTATCTTCCCCGTTTGACTTCTTCACTATTACAACTGGAGCTGCGTAAGGTGATGAACTCTGACGAATTATATTGTGCTTAAGCAATTCGTCAATTATCGTGGAAAGTACAGGTCTTTGGATAAAAGGTACCTGGTACTGCCTACCTGTAATTGGTTTCTCGGTGCTGACAACGATTTCCATAGTTGTTGTTTTACAACGTCCAAGCTTTCCTAAATCTTCTGCAAAACAATCATCGTATTTTTCTAGTAAATGAAGTACTTCATGCATTTCATCTTTGCTTAATGATACATTAACATTAAAACCCTTTGCCGTATTTTTCTGTATTTGCATATTTCCCGACTGTATAACCAGTGAACAATCTTTTCGACACAAAACATCTCGTCCAATGAACAGATCGTATGGCATAAACTCGTCGGGTACTACATGCAATTTCGTATTAAGTGCGCTGCCTTCTATAACTAATTCTACTTCAATCTCTTCTTTGCTTTCAACGCTTGCACCCCCAAATCCCTCTAACTTTCTAACACATACTTTCTTTTCCACATTGGTTGGTACTTTGGATTCGGATATGATTGATGTGTCGCTGCCAGTATCGATAAACGCCGAATACTGGTCACCATTCAGCAAGACACTTGACATTAAAGGTGGATATAAATTTTCACTAACTACCTTTGCAACCGTTGATTTTTCATAGCGGCAAGACTTAGAATCGTGTCCCACCTTGTTACATTTTGCGCATCTTTCCTTTCTTGCAGGCTTTGGACATTTTGCTGCAATGTGTCCATACTCGTTGCAATTAAAACATTTTGTATATTTTTTCTCTGTAGTAACATTTCGTGTTACCTCGTTTACATTTCTATTACCACTATCTGTACCTTTGAACGCACAATATACATTTGCTAAACTATCAAGAGATCGCAATAAATCGTTACATGTTGATAATTTCATTGCCATAAGGGTTCGTGTTAAATTACTGTCATTTAACCCCCCAATAATATATGTATTGATTGATTCTTCATCAACCTTACCTCGCCTACCAATATTTAACATAGCGTAATAGTATTGACTATAAGTTTCATTTGTTCGCCTCTTTCTTCGTGATAATTCCGTGTGCACTTCTGCCGTACACATTGTGAAAGGAAAATCTGACACTATTTTGTCTACATACTGCTCCATGTTGTTACACTCTCCAAGCCTCGTGCTGATCAGCGTCCGCAACAAACCAACACGTCTGGCTAGCCCCGAATCATCAAAAGCTTTTTCCAAAATGTCCCAGGCATCTTTGGCAGTCTTAGCATCTTGTACATGGGATATATTCACTGGATCTATGAGCAGAATCAGCCTAGAACGCGCTATAGAGTCCTGCCGTAATTTTTTTCGATTCATATTTTTCGTCATGTTCACCCGTAACATAACCCCAAAGTTGTTCAGATTCCAGATATGCACATACAACAAATTTCCATGTTGCGTAGTTGTCCCTTCCTCTTAACTTTTCAATGGTGTTTAAAAAGTTATTTGCCGCCATCTTCCTTAGTTTTCGCAATCAAAAAAAAACTGAAATATTGATTAATACGAAATTCATATATTTTATTTATCCAAGTGCAAAAGGCCCATAACCTGTAGAAAAACGAGGTTGGAATTGTGGAAATAATAAAACACGTCTTTTCGTTTCAGCTTTACAAGGAAGAAGAAGTTAAAGTTTTATTATTAAGAGTTGAGTAGGTAGATAACTGCAAGCTATATGTATGTACATATATATTCATACATTTGTACATAGTATGTATAAGAGAATTTAAAGAACAGTAAGAAATGAAGAAATGTGCACTGTGTGCGAGATAGGTAAATAATTTCTATAAAATTAATTCCAACATAACTAAGAGCTTTGTCAGCACAACTACGTTCAAAACGTATAGCTAGTAATATATAATACCTAAAAGTAGTGTTTTTGTTTGTGCAGTTTGAATTAAGTCTCCTATTCGCTAAGTTTATTAAAATTTTGTATAGGAAACCATGGCAACATCCTGAAACTTTATATTTAACAACGATACGACACATTTGTGAATTGTTTGTATCACAATCAAATAAAACAAAAATTTGGTCCTTTTTTCGATGAATTTTGGCCCCAAATGAAAACATAGTGTGGCAGCCCTGATAGTGACCACAGACATGTGTGGGTGGCAGTTAATTATGTCACGAGGGGGGCTTATATATTTAGGTTTTTGAAAAAAGAAGAAAAAGGAATGCCACGTCATCGCACGTCCAGTAAGGCGATGCATCGATGTGCAGATGCGGGCGCCGTACGTTTGACCTCACCTTTCGCTTTCCTGTGGAAATAGAAACGAAATTATGAAATAAAAGTACGTGGTTTGAATGCCGTGCAGTATTTACTTAAGTAGTATAAGAGTATGCGCGTTGAAATGGACTAAAATGTTTATATTGGGTGGGCTCCAGACACAACGAGGCCGCAAATCGTGGCTTGTTTGAGTAGCCCGCCGACAGTCGGCGAGGGTGTGCCGTTCTCCATAATATTGAAGTAGACATCGGCGCCCAAAGTGAGTAGCACCGCTGACGATCGGTAGAACGTCGGATCGGCCAGCTTCATAAACTGGAATTGGGCAGCTACAGACGGGTCCATATTCGCGATTGGATCATTCTTGTAAAGTTCGCCACTACAGTGGCTTGTGTTGTAACTTCCCCAGCTACCCCATACTTCCATCTATAGGTCGCTGATTCATATCCGGCTCGAAGGACCATGTACAATTGCGTGGTGGCAACGGTGCGCATCCACGTAATTGTTTGAAGATTAGTTAGGTTTCGATTAATTTAAGGAAGTACAATGTGTTTTCTTTTATTAAATGTATGAAAGAGAACAACAAGTGTTATGGAAAATCAACAAATGTTGTGGAAAAATGATATTAAATTTATATTATGAAAATTCGCACTTACGTGACGTGAGAATCGCTGTTCCTTTGCTGGCTGCTGGATTGAAAGAAGCCGAACCCTTTTGCAACATAGGCCTATGAACGCACGATACAGCACCTTCGTTGGGTTTCCCGCAACAAAGCAGCGCTACCGCGGGATCATAGCTGAAAAGCTATAAATACACATACGTACTACCACTCACAAATGCCTGTGAGCTAGTGAACACAAGCATGTGTGGGTGGCAGTTAATTATGTTACGAGGGGAGGAGGGGGCAGATATATTTAGGTCTGTGACCTAAACAGTAATATTTGTTTTGTTTTTATTATTCTACAAACACCATTACAAAAAAAAATTAAGAATGTTGTATAGAGTTTAATTTTTAAATGCGTAAGAGGTAGAATCCGTACGGCTAGAAAAGGGACCTTTACGACCGTAGCTATAAGCGAACAAAAGAGACGAAGAGAATATGTCCGACACAAAAAGGGTTGTCGGACACTTCCCCTAGGGGAACAAAGAGGAAATATCGAACAGTACGAAAAGGATCGGCCCGACAGTACCCGTAGGGGTATAAAGAGGATCAGTCCGACAGTACACGTTCAGGTATGAACAGGTACAATTGGTTTCTCCATGGGACATGCTCAATCAAAAGAGATCAGTTTAACCCAACTGGCTATAGTCGCATATTCCTTTGCGACTCATCCCGGATTCTTTATAGACTAGTCGAATTTTTTGCAAGGTAATTAAGTGTACGCTTTGTTCTTTTCATAAAATATAAAGCTAGTATAGTGAGAAATTTCTATAGAAATGTCATTTTAAAAAGCTGTGTAAATATTTTTCATCATTAAGGGCATTGAAATTTTAATTAGGCACCTCTAACCAAAAATCTACTCAAGGTTAAATGGGTTGAGTGACTTTCCTTTCTATATAGCTTTAATTCAAATGAGGAAGTATTTTATTGTTCAAATTCCTGGATTCTAGAAAGAAACGTTTTTGCTTATTTTTCATTCACACAACCCAATTATGTATAAACAGCGTCCACAAAATTGATCTTGGTGTCCTTTATACCTAAAAGGCGGTGGAATAGTCTTAAACTAAAATGAATTTTCGCAAGTATTCCGCACTCGGGTTTGTCATGCTTAGCTGCTTTTGACTTCTACGAATTCGGAATATCGCATAATAGGCGGCCGTTACTGGAATATAAAGGATAGTCCTTATTTGGTATAAATACATTATAACAACTTCGAATATACTCAAATCTACTGTCATGGATTCATTACTATATAGTGATTGTGTGAATCTTTACAGTGTGGCAGGAATAACTTTGCCACAATCAGTGATTTGTGCTGCTCATGATACAGCTGATGTGTGCGTTGAAGATTCTGGGTCACCGGGCGTTGTGGATGGACAACTTAGTGCGGTGGCATCATATAATCTGGGTTGTGCGAAGTCCCTTTAACCGACTGTTTTTACAGTTACAACTAATAGAGAAGTTCTAACCTTTTTAAATGAAGCGATGAAGTCTTAATTGCAGGGTGTTTTTATAAATGGACTACTGAGTGGCAAATCACCCTAAGTCGGTTGAACGCCCATTTATATATATATATAACAACCAGCCCAATTCTAAACAAAAATTCCGTGCGAGCTTTTTCACTTCTCCCCTTCCTCTATTCTAAACAATGTTCGAAAAATCGGAAACCGGTTATGGGAGAAAAGTAAGTATTATGAATGTGAGTAAGAGGGAGATTCCATTTCTTAGGAGTTTTTTCAGTTGATAAATTGAAGGCGGCCGCCGTGGTGTGATGGTAGCGTACTCCATCTACCACACCGTAGATCCTGGGTTCACGCCCCGGAAAAAGCAACATCAAAAACTTTAGAAGCAAGTTTTTTTCAATTATAAGAAACTTTTTCTAAGCGGGGTCGCCCCTCGGCAGTGTTTGGCAAGCACTCCGAGTGTATTTCCGCCATGAAAAGCTCTCACTGAAAACTCATCTTCCTTGCAGATGCCGTTCAGAGTCGGCATTAAACAAGTAGGTCCCATCTCGCCAATTTGTAGGAAAAAATAGGAGCACGACGCAAATTGGAACAGAAGCTCGACCTTAGATCTCTTCGGAGGTTATCGCACCTTACATTTTTATTTATTTTTTAAATTAAAGGGAATGCATCAAAATAGTTAAAGTAAATTGGTTCTTTTGAGAAATAACACTTATTTGTACAAATTTGTGCTAAAATATGTACATTCTACCACAATATTCGTTTATTTTGAGTCGAAAAGTATGTCATAAGCAACGCAAGAGCTCTTGGTATATTTGATGCAGCCATCCAGAAATTGCGCAAGGATATTTTAAGAAGGCTTAAAATAGATTTTGGCATATGACGAAAGACGAATTCAACTCAACTTGGCCGCCAGAAAATTGCTTTGCTGAATGGAAAGAGGCAGCTCCGGCGGATTTGTGTCATCCCACCGTGTTTTTCTTCTTATGCTTCTCTGTTGATATTGCTGTGGCACCAATTCATTACTCATTTCAGTGAATACCACATGGAATGCAATACTGTGCATTGTTTATATTTTATTTCTTAATTTCAAACAAATTTGCAACAATAATTAAACTTTTCAAATTTTAAACAAAATAAGAAATGCACAACGAAATTTCAATTGACAACACAGCTGACTTCGAATATTCGAAATTCCTATTCCCCAATTATTGTTCTCCCTAGTAGAAAAGAATTTGAAGAATTTTTACACGGGAATAAAAAAATCCGCGAGAACAAAATTCCGAGGGAATATTTAGAATTGGGCTGAATATAAATAGAATATTGTATTAAATTTAAAAAAATTATAAAATCCGTAAGAATTCCCGTACGAGTAAAAGAGGATTTGTCCAACAGTACCCATAGGCGAGCCAAGAAAATCTGTCTGACAGTGCTCGCAGGGGTACAAAGAGGGCGTGTCGAAAACAGTACCGAAAGGGGAATAAATAGGAAGTTTCGAACAGTACAAAAAGGATTCAGTCCGACAGTACCCGTAGGGGTATAAAGAGGACCAGTCCGATACTACCCCTTCAGGTATGAACAGGTACAATTGGTCTCTCCATAGGACATGCTCAATCAAAAGGGATCAGTCCAACCCATATAAAGAGATCAGAACTGGCTGTAGTCGCATATTCCTTTGCGACTCCTCCCGGACTCATCCTAGACTAGTCGAATATTTTTGCAAGGTAATTAAGTGTACGCTTTGTTCATTTCATAAAAATATAAAGCCAATATAATGATAAATTTCTATAGAAATATCATTTTAAAAGCTATGTAAAAATTTTTCATCATTAAGGGCATTGAAATTTTAATTTGGCACTTCTAACCAAAAATCTACTCAACGTTAAATGGGTTGATTAAATAACTAAGTAAATATTTGGCCCAACTAAATCATATAAAAAAAAATAAAATTGTCTATTCTATCAATAGCTTTAATTCAAATGAGAAAGTGTTTTTATTGTTCAAATTCCTGGAATCTAGAAGGAAACGTGTTTGCTTATTTTTCAGTCACACAACTCAATTATGTATAAACAGCGTCCACGAAATTGGTCTTGGTGTCCTTTATACCTAAAAGGCGGTGGAAATAGTCTTAAACTCGGGGTTGTCATGCTTAGCTGCTTTTTGACTTATACGAATTCGGAAATATCGCATATTAGGCGGCAGTTACTGGAATATAAAGGATAGTCCTTATTTGGTATCAATACATTATAACGACAACTTCGAATATACTCAAATATACTGTCATAGATTCATTACTATATAGTGATTGTGTGAATCTTTGACACAATCAGTGATTTGTGCTGCTCAAGATAGAACTGATGTGTGCGTTGAAGATTCTGGGCCACCAGGTGTTGTGGATGGACAATTTAGTGCGGTGGCATCATATAATCTGGGTTTTGCGAACTCCCTTAAGCGACTGTTTTTACAGTTACAACTAATACAGAAGTTCTAACCTTTTTAAATGAAGGAATGAGGTCTTAATTGCAGGCTGTCCTTTATAAATCGACTACTGAGTGGAAAATTAAACTAAGTCGGCTAAACGCGCTCGGCAACGTTTCGTTGTGCTGGCAGTTTCTTTTTTTAATTTCGAAATAGGGAGCAATCCTAAATGGCAACCCTACTCAAAAATGTCCCTATTGTAATGCGGAGTAAATACCTTTCGTTTGATACCCATATGGCATATCTCATGCAATCATTTTGAATAGGTGGCAACCCTACTCAAAAATGTCCCTATTGTAATGACGGAGTGAAATACATTTCGTTTGATACCCATATCGGCATATCTCATGCAATTTTTGCTTTTTTGAATAGGTGGCAACCTAATGACAACGCTACTCAAAAATGTCCCTATTGTAATGCGGAGTGAAATACCTTTCGTTTGATACCAATATCGGCATATCTCATGCAATTTTTTTTATTTCGAATAGGTGGCAACCCCTAAATGGCAACCCTACTCAAAAATATCCTATTGTAATGCGGAGTGAAATACCTTTCGTTTGATACCCATATCGGCATATCCCATGCAATTTTTTTAATTTCGAATAGGTGGCAACCCTATACGGCAACCCTACTCAAAAATGTCCCTACTGTAATGCGGAGTGAATACCTTTCGTTTGATACCCATATCGGCATATCTCATGCATTTTTTTAATTTCGAATAGGTGGCAACCCTAAATGGAAACCCTACTCAAAATGCCCCTATTTAATGCGGAGTGAAATACTTTTCGTTTGATACCAATATCGACATATCCCATGCAATTTTTTAAATTTCGAATAGGTGGCAACCCTAAATGGCAACCCTACTCAAAAATGTCCCTATTGTAATGCGGAGTGAATACCTTTCGTTTGATACCCATATCGGCATATCTCATGCATTTTTTTAATTTCGAATAGGTGGCAACCCTAAATGGAAACCCTACTCAAAAATTCCCTATTTTAATGCGGAGTGAAATACTTTTCGTTTGATACCAATATCGGCATATCCCATGCAATTTTTTTAATTTCGAATAGGTGGCAACCCTAAATGGCAACCCTACTCAAAAATGTCCCTATTGTAATGCGGAGTGAATACCTTTCGTTTGATACCCATATCGGCATATCTTATGCAATTTTTTTTAATTTCGAATAGGTGGCAACCTTGTGAAACATTCTGAGTGGCAACACCTAGGTAGAAAGTCTTAGAAGGTGATACATTATCTCTGTGCCAAATTTCATTCAAATCGGGTGAGCCGTTCCCGAGATCGTTCGGCTATACAAACAAACAAGAATGCTCGTTTTAAGTTATAAGATATTAAAACAAGTCTAGCTTTTAATTATGCAGCAAAGATTGGACGTGCTATTCTAAAAATATTTAAATGTAAAACCTTTGGCTAAATTAAATATAAAACAGTAAAGAAGGCTAATTCGGGTGTATGCGAACATTACTCAGCTGCCACATTACAGCTTGCAAAACTTTTAAATTACCTTCATTTAAAAGTGGGCGGTGCCACGCCCATTGTTCGTTAGGTCAACCCCACCAACAAAGTTTCATCGCTTTATCCGTCTTTGGTAATGAATTATAGCACTTTTTCGGTTTTTACAAATTTTCGATATCGAAAAAGTGGGCGGGGTTATAGTCCGATTTCGTTCATTTTAAATAACGATCTGAGATGAGTGCTCAGAAACTTACATACCAAATTTCATTAAGACTCCTCAAAATTTACTCAAGTTATCGTGTTTACGGACAGACAGACGGACGGACGGATGGAATGAATAAATTAATTTCTTTTTTCGCCCAGATCATTTTGATATATCTATCTCGATTAGTTTATGCCGTTACAGCGTACCGTTATGCGAACAAAATATACTCTGTGAGCTCTGCTCAGCTTTAATGTAGAATAGTGTATTAAATTTTAAAAAATTATAAAATCCGTAAGAATTCCCGTACGAGTAAAATAGGACTTTCCGACAGTACCTATAGGCGGACAAAAGAGACTTGTCTAATAGTGCCCGTAGACGTACGAGGAGAATATGTCCGACTCTACTCGTATGGAAAAGGGCTTGTTGGACTATTCCTATAGGGGTATAAAGAGGAAGTGTCAAACAATACAGAAAGCATCTGCCCGACAGTACCCGAAAGAATAAAAAGAGGGCGTGTCGAACAATGCTCAAAGGGGTACAAAGAAGAACTGTCGAACATTCCAAAAGGATCTGTCAGTACCCGTAAGGGCATAAAGAGGACCACTCCGATACTACCCGTTCAGGCATAAACAGGTACAATTGGTCCCTCCATAGGACATGCTTAAACAAAAGAGACCACTCCAACCCATATAAAGAGCTCAGAACTGGCTATAGTCGCATATTTCTTTGCGACTCATTCCGGATTCATCCTAGACTAATCCCATTTTTGCAGAGTAGTTATTACAAAGATGCATACATATTTATATATGACGGCCTTCAGCAAGGTGGAGATGAAGAACAACCATCTACGTTAAGCCAAGCAGCGAATTAAAAGCGACGCAGATACCTCAGGATCTCACTCCCAACACAGTGTCAGCACATTTCTTGGCAGCTGCGAAACAGCCCTATTCCCCACGACAATAGTCCCTATACATTACGCGAGGCATATCATTGACCAAGGCTCTCAAAAACGTTTTTGACGTCCCGAATCCAACAACTTGCGAGGTCACACTTTACTCCTCTGATTTAAGTAAAGGGATTTGTACCAATACTATTTTACATCACCAACTCACTCATTTCCTCCCTACTAGTAAAGTCTCCAAAGTCAGCTCACTCTTCAAAAATCGAAAAAATGTATGGAAAACTCTTAGTCAATGAAGAAGATCAACACTTCCAAAGAACTCTCTTTACAAAAGAAAAAACACTCGCCACTAACATCATACAGCGAGAAACGTATGTAGATGATGTCCTCTCTGGCGGACACGATATACAGTCCACTCTCGATTCAATGACCCAAACTATCAAAGCTCTAAAATTGGCAGGCTTTCCTTAAAAAATAACCGGAAAGCAAACAAAAAGACTGGAATAAATACCAGAATCTGATGTCCTAGATACCGGATTTCTCAAATTCCATGACACTACTAAAACCTTGGGAATACGATGGAACGCATTAGATGACTCATTTTCGTACTCATACAATCCAATTCCCAGACTCTAAGTCCAATACAAAACGGCAAATACTCAAAGCTGTAGCGAAATTTTTTGACCCAATTACCCAAATTTTGCAGAACGTTAGCAACACAATTTGGCGCCACGTATATAGCGATGACGTATCCGCCGTTTTAGGAACTCGAGGACGCAAACAACAAGATTTAGTTGACTGCTCGTTATGGTGGAAGGTACTCCAATACCTCAACTCAGCCGAACACATTCTGGCCAAAATACACCGCTTCCAATCCATCTCTACGGAGAAAAAACACATTAAGGTCGTTTCATTCGACACACTCAAAACCAGCCGATTCCCAATTTGGTAGCCCTCACTCACGGGTGCGACGCTAAATGAAACTCATAATGTTAATGCAACGCCATCATTTCCCAGGAGATATCACTCAGTTAGAAGAATCAAACACTATCAGCAAAAAAAAGCTCACGGCTGACCCCAAATCCCATGCTAGATGATGGCATCTTCCGAATTTACGGTCGTTGGGTTAATGTTGATATGAGCTGTAAAGAACGCCGTACAATTATTATCCCAGACAACTCGAAGTTCTGCTCCCTGATTTTAGATTTGCTCCATGGCGAAAAGCACCTAATGACTCAAGCAGAAAGTAAAGAAATGCATATTCAACTGCAAGACATGCACGATATATAAGCAACAAATGCGTTCGCAAATAGTGGCCGCTATTCCCCGAAAGTGTCACTTACTCGGTGCCCTTTTACGTAACCGGCGTTTACTTCACTGGCCCATTTATGGTGAGGACGTCCCCCTTGCGACGAACTTTCTACTCATACGTTTGCGTATTTTTTATGTTTTTGAACTAAAATTGTCCATCTCGAATCTTGCACAAGTTAGACAACTGAGGTCTTCGACGCGGATTACCCCACAAAGTAATGTATGATAATGGAGAGACATTCGTTGGTGCTCAAGGAGCTATTTAAAAGTGCTCGCAATATACAACAAAGAAGCAGCTGCACATGTCGTAGCGGCCTGCACTGTTCACTGGGCTTTAAGCACGCATGCGGAGAAAATGGGTATTCCGCACAATGGACACTGCAGAAGTTGTAAGGACATAGATGAAAAAGAGACTGTCGAGCGTTTTCTGCGAAATGCCCGGCTCTGGCTAGAACCCGTTTAAGATCATTCGGGAGCCCTTTTTTGGAAGATCTAGGTAGATTTGCGGAAATACGGATGGCAAACATTCTTGATTTTATAAACAACTCAGGTTGGTTGTAAAACATATCCATGTAGTACTCAGTAGGTTCAGACGAGCTTTATGGCATTAAACCGGCTTTTCATTAGCTACTTGGGCGACCATGGTCGCAGCCATTATACCTACATACCTACCTACCGTGTCGTTTCCTTAACTTTGCATAATCAAGAAAATAGGTACAGCAAAACATATCCTTTTTTAGCTAAGAAGTGTGTGGACGGCTTTAAGTTAGTTGTACGCTATCCGCCAGACTATATACGTCCTTAAAATAAATAAAAGCGATATTCTTAATACGTATATACAATAATTAAAATAAATAAAGTTTATACTTATTTACATTTAAAAAAAGGGTTTATAAGAAGTTTCAACAACTGAATTTTTACCATTTATAATGCAACAAGTAAGGAAGACTAAGATGAAAGATGTTAATGAGTATTTTAAAAGGGAGTGGGCCTTAGTTCTATAGGTGGACGCCTTTTCGGAATATCGTTATAAAAGTGGACCTGGGTTGACTCTGAATGCGTTTGTACAATATGGGTATCAAATGAAAGGTGCTAATGAGTATTTTAAAAGGGTGTGGGCCTTAGTTCTATGGGTGGACGCCTTTTCGGGATATCGCCATAAACGTGGACCAGGGGTGACTCTAGAATGTGTTTGTACGATATGGGTATCTAATTAAAGGTATTAATGAGGGTTTTAAAAGGGAGTGGCCCTTAGTTGTATAGGTGGACGCCTTTTCGGAATATCGTTATGAAAGTGGACCTGGGTTGACTCTGAATGCGTTTGTACAATATGGGTGTCAAACGAAAGTGTAATAAGTTTTTTAAAAGGGAGTGGGCCTTTGTTCTATGGGTGGACGCCTTTTCGGGATATCGCCATAAACGTGGACCAGGGGTGACTCTAGAATGCGTTTGTACAATATGGGTATCAAATGAAAGGTGCTAATGAGTATTTTAAAAGGGTGTGGGCCTTAGTTCTATAGGTGGACGCCTTTTCGAGATATCGCCATAAAGGTGGACCAGGGGTGACTCTAGAATTTGTTTGTACGATATGGGTATCAAATGAAAGGTGTCAATGAGTATTTTAAAAGGGCGTGGGCCTTAGTTCTATAGGTGGATGCCTTTCGAGATATCGACATAAAGGTGGACCAGGGGTGACTCTAGAATTTGTTTATACGATATGGGTATCAAATGAAGGTGTTAATGAGTATTTTAAAAGAGAGTGGGCCTTAGTTCTATAGGTGGATGCCTTTTCGAGATATCGCCATAAAGGTGGGCCAGGGGTGACTCTAGAATTTATTTGTACGATATGGGTATCAAATGAAAGGTGTTAATGAGTATTTTAAAAGGGCGTGGGCCTTAGTTCTATAGGTGGATGCCTTTTCGAGATATCGACATAAAGGTGGACCAGGGGTGACTCTAGAATTTGTTTGTACGATATGGGTATCAAATTAAAGGTATTAATGAGGGTTTTAAAAGGGAGTGGCCCTTAGTTGTATACGTGAAGGCGTTTTCGAGATATCTACCAAAATGTGGACCAGGTGAACCAGAACATCATCTGTCGGTACCGCTAGTTTATTTATATATGTAATACCACGTACAGTATTCCTTCCAAGATTCCAAGGGCTTTTGATTTCGCCCTGCAAAACTTTTTCATTTTCTTCTACTTAATATGGTAGGTGTCACACCCATTTTACCAAGTTTATTTTCTAAAGTTATATTTTGCGTCAATAGACCAATACAATTACCATGTTTCATCCATTTTTTTCGTATTTGGTATATAATTATGGCATTTTTTTCATTTTTCGTAATTTTCGATATCGAAAAAGTGGGCGTGGTCATAGTCGGATTTCGGCCATTTTTTATACCAATACAAAGTGAGTTCAGATAAGTACGTGAAACTGAGTTTAGTAAAGATATATCGATTTTGCTCAAGTTATCGTGTTAACGGCCGAGCGGAAGGACAGACGGTCGACTGTGTATAAAAACTGGGCGTGGCTTCAACCGATTTCTCCCTTTTTCACAGAAAACATTTATCGTCCTAGAAGCTAAGCCTCTACCAAATTTCACAAGGATTGGTTAATTTTTATTCGACTTATGGCATTACAAGCATCCTAGACAAATTAAATGAAAAAGGGCGAAGTCACGCCCATTTTGAAATTTTCTTTTATTTTTGTATTTTGTTTGCACCATATTATTACTGGAGTTGAATGTTGGCATAATTTACTTATATGCTGTAAAGATATTAACTTTTCTTTTAAAATTTGAATTTAAAAAAAAATTTTAAAAAGTGGGCGTGGTCGTTCTCCGATTTTGCTAATTTTTATTAAGCAGACATAAAGTAATAAGAGTAACGTTCCTGCCAAATTTCATCATGATATCTTCAACGACTGCCAAATTACAGCTTCCAAAACTTCTAATTACCTTCATTTAAAAGTGGGCGGTGACACGCCCATTGTCAAAAATTTTACTAGTTTTCTATTCTGCGTCATAAGCTCAACTCACCTACCAAGTTTTCATCGCTTAGTGCGTATTTGGTAATGAATTATCGCACTTTTTCGATTTTTCGAAAGTTTCGATATCGAAAAAGTGGGCGTGGTTATTGTCCGATATCGTTCATTTTAAATAGCGATCTGAGATGAGTGCCCAGGAACCTACGTACCAAATTTCATCAAGATACTCAAAATTTACTCAAGTTATCGTGTTAACGGACAGACGTACGGACGGACGGACATGGATCAATCGAATTTTTTTCCGATACTGATGATTTTGATATATGGAAGTCTATATCTATCTCGATTCCTTTATACCTGTACAACCAACCGTTATGCAATCAAAGTTAATATACTCTGTGAGCTCTGCTCAACTGAGTATA
>JARSSU010038361.1:0-27033 GCA_029619165.1 Eurosta solidaginis | reverse complement strand
TATCAAAAACAAGGAAGAAGCAAAGGAGCGGGAACTGAATGGGCGGAGGTTGGACGGAGGGGTGGCGTCGAACTGATTTTGCAGTTTGTTGGATAGAGGGGCCGCGCCCCAGTGCAAGCTATTTGCATGGTGTCGTTAGCCCAACACAAAGGGGCAGACGTTTAAGGGTTTGGTACCGGGCCAGCGAGAGTAGAAACCTTTTTTGAAGTAGTTTGAAAAGGCAAAACGCATAGAAGGAAGGGGGGACGGTGTAGAACGGGGCGGCATGTAGCGACCGGAGGGTGTTTGTATGGCGACCAAAGGGGATGTGCTGACCGAGGGAAGGGTGGGCGGACGATCGCTCACCGCACATGCGAAAAATGTAGAAAGCAAACTTTCGACAATACAAGAGACAAAAGCGTTCTAAAGTACAGGGGCGCATACAAGAAAAGGGCAGACAAGACAAGACGGCCCAAACAGACAGTGTGGTCAACTAGAAGCTGGCAGCAGGAGAAAAGCAAACGGGACCTGTGTATGGAAGTTTTGTATTTTATAAACTGGTCATGGCTTTAGCTTCGCGGAGGGGTTGTGGAAGGCGGACCAAGGGCAGACAGGTGAAGGGTGGGGGAGCGTGCAGTGCGGCCACACTTTTTGAAGGGGTTGAAAAGGGCAAACGGGGGCAGAGAAGGGAGGGATACTTGGGAAACTTTGGGCAGGTTGAGCGAGCGGAGGGGGTGGGATGCTCCAGGGTTCAGCGGTAAGGGGGGTGAGCGTGCGGGCGGGGACACAACAGCACGGTGGGGAAGAGGGGGGAAAGGGCAAACGGGGGAGAGGTATGGTAGGACTTGTGGGAAACGTTGGCAGGGCGGGGAGCGGATGTGGGGGGGGGCTGACCAAAGGGTCATACGTTGAAGTGGGGACGGGAGGTCGGGAGCAGCAACCAGGGGGTGATGTGTTGTGTGTAAAAGGTCAACGGTCAGGAGAAGAGAGGGGGGGAGGGGAGGAACGGGGCGGGCGGGAGCGGCGGCGTAGGGGGGGGGAGGTGCGGACCAGGGGCAGACGGGGAAGGGCGGGGAGCGGGGAGGGCAGGGAGGACAACACAGGGGGGAGAGGGAAGGGCAAACGGCAGAGAGAGAGAGGGAGACGGGAGAAAACGGGGCAGGGCGCGAGCGGCGCGGAGGGGGGGGGAGGGCGACCAATAGGTGGGCAGACGGGGAAGGGGGGGAGCGGGCAGGGCGAGGAAGTGAGGGGGGAAGGGAGGGAAAGGGCAAACGGGCAGAGAAGAGAGGGGGGACCGGGGTAGAACGGGGGCGGGGCGGGGAGCGGCGCCGAGGGGGGAGGCGGACATAAAGGGGCAGACGGGAGAGGGGGGGAGCGGGCAGGGCGAGAGGGAGAACACGGGGGGGAAGGAGGGAAAGGGCAAAACGGGCAGAGAAGGGAGTGTGGGGGGAGACGGGGGAAAGGGGGCAGGGCAGGGTTGAGCGACGGAGAGGGGGGGAGAACCAAGGGGTCAGAAGGGGTAAGGGGGGGGGAGCGGGCATGCAGAGAACAACCGGGTTGACGAGGGGGAAAAGGGCAAACCGGGCAGCAGGCGTGGGGCGTGGTGGACGAGGAGAAACGGGGGCAGGGGCGGGACTACGCGAGGTGTGGGGGGGACGGCCACAGGGCAGAGGGGGGGGGGAGGGGAGGGCGGGGCAGACACATGGGGGTGGAGTGGGGGAAAGGGGCAAACGGGCAGAGGAGGAGGAGGACGGGTAGGACGGGGTGTGTGTGTGGCTTGAGCGGGCGCGGAGGATGGGGGGGGGGGGGAGGCGGACCAAAGGGCATACCAGAGGGGGGGAGCGGGGAAGGGCGGGGAGGCACACAGGGGGGAAGGAGGGGGGAAAAGGGCAAACGGCAGAGAAGGAGAGGGGGACGGGGAGGAAAACGGGGGCAGGGGCGGGGAGCGACGCGGAGGGGGGGGAGGGACCAAGGGGGCAGACGGAAGGGGGGGAGCTGGGCAGGCGGGGGGAGCACACAGGGGGGTGAAGGGGTGGAAAGGGCAAAACGGGCAGAGAGGAGAGGGGAGGACGGAGAACGGGCGGGGGGGCGGGAGCGACGAGGGGGGGGGGGGGGGAGCGGGGACCAGCGGGGCGGGAAGGGGGGGGGACGGGCAGGGAGGGAGAACCAGGGGGGAAGGAGGGGGAATGGCAAAACGGCAGAGAAGGAGAGGGAGCGGGGAGAACAGGGCCGGCGGGGGAGCGGCGCGGAGGGGGGGGGAGCGAACCAAGGGGGCAAGACGGGGGGAAGGGGGACGGGCAGGGCGGGAGACACACAGGGTGGGGAAGAGGGGGGAAAAGGCTAACGGGCAGAGAAGGAAGGCGAGGCGAAGAGAACGGGGCAGGGAATCCGGGGAACGCGGGGGGGGGGGGAGGCGGACCAAGGGGGGCAGACGGGGGACTTAAATGGGGGGGGCGGCCGCGCCCAAAGGACCGAAAGAGGGGGAGAGACAAACTTCAGACAGCAAGAGTGCGGCAGACGGCAAGGGGGCCAGACAAGGGGAAACGGCTGGAGCAAAGACAAACGGCCAAACAAGGACAAGGTGGGACGGTGTGTGAGACCAGAAAAACGGCGGGGGAGGGAAGGGGGGGACGGGGGAGGAAACGGGGGTCGGGAGTGGTAGCGGCCGGCCGAGGGGGGGGGGAGGCTGTGTGTCCAAGGGGGCAGACGGGAGGGGTGGGGAGCGGCATGGCGGGGATCGGCAACAAGTGGGAGGATGGGGAAAAGGGCAAGAACGGGCAGAGGGAAGGAGGACTGGGAGGAAACGGTGGTGCAGGCCTGGGGGCGGGGCTGGTGTGTGTGTGTGGGGAGGGCGGACGCACAGGGGGGGCAGACGGGAAGTGGGGGGAGGCGGCAGGGCGACACAACACGGGGGAAGAGGGGGAAAAGGTCAAACGGCAGATAGAGGAGGGAGGACGTGTGTGTGGAAACGGGGCAGGGGCGGGGAGCGGCGCGGAGGGGTGGTCGTGGCGGCAAGGTGGCAGACGAAGGGTTGTGTGGAGCGGGCAGCTGGAGCAGCAACAACGTTGGGAGGGTGGGAAAGGGCAACGTGCAATAGAGGAGAGGGGAGGACGTAGGTGTGTGGGAAGGGGCGGGGAGCGGCACGGCGAGGGGGGGGGAGGGCGGCAAGGGGGCGACGGGGAGGGGGGGGAAGGCGGGCGGGACAGAACACAGGGGGGAAGGAGGGGGGAAAGGGCGAAACGGGCAGGGAGGAGAGGAGACGGGGAGGAAACGGGGGCGGCCGGGACGCGCGGAGGCGGGGGGGAGGCGGACCAAGGGGGGCAGACGGGATTAAGGGGGGTAGGCGGGGCAGGGCGGAGAGGAGCACCAGGGGGGGAGGAGGGGAAAGGGCAACGGGACAGAGAAGAGAGGGGCGGGGGAGGAACACGGGGCAGGGCGGGGGAGCGGCGCGGAGGGAGGGGGGAGGGCGGACAGAGGGGGCCAGACGGGAAGGGGGTGGAGCGGCAAGGGCGTACACACACGGGGGGGAAGGATTGTGAATGTGGTGGCAAAAACGCAGAGAGAATGGGACGGGAGGAAACGTGTGTTAGGGCGGGAGAGCCGCGGAGGGTGGGGGAGGGGACCAAGGGGCAGAACGGGGAGGGGGGGAGCGGGCAGGATCGGGGCAGAAACCACACGAGGGTGGAAGGAGTGGGAAAGGGCAACGTCAGGAAGAAGGGGTACTGGGAGCAAACTTGGGCAAGGTGCCTGGGGAGCGGCGCGGAGGGGGGTGGTGAGGGCGGACCCAAAGGGGGTTTCTGTGATGGAGGGGGGGGAGGGCGGGCGGGAGCCACACGGGGGGGAATGAGGGGGGAAAGGGCGAAAAAGGCAGAGAAGGAGATTGGAGGATGGTGTAAACCGGGGGCCAGGGATCGGGGAGGGCGCGGAGGGGGGTGTGTGGGGGACCGTGGGTGTCATAGGGAAGGGGGGGGACGTGCCCGCGGGGAGCAGTGTGTGCACAGGGGGGGAAGAGGGTGGGGAAAAGGGCAAAACGGGCCGAGAAGAAGGTGTACGGGGGAAACTGGGGCAGGGCTGTGAGAGGCGCTTAGGGTGGTGGAGGCGGACAGAAGTGGCAGACGGGGAAGTGGTTGGAGCGGGCAGGGCGTGAGCAGCACACAGGGGGGGAAGGAGGGGCAGTGCAAACGGCAAGATAGAGGCGAGACTTGGAGGAACGGGGGCAGAGGCGGGGGACGACGCGGAGGGGGGGGGAGGCGGACAAGGGGGCAGACGGTAAGGGGGGTAAGCGGCGGGCGGGAGCACAAACACAGGGGTGGAAGAGGGGGAACAGGGCAAACGGGCAGGAGAAGGAGAGGGAGTACTTGGAGAACGTGGCAGGGCCCCCCGCTGTGTGGTAGTGCGGGGCTGTGGGGGGGGAGGCTGACCAGGCAACAGGGAAGGGGGGGGACGGGCAGGGGCAGGACACCGGGAAGAGGGAAAAGGGCAAACGGGCAGAGGGAGGTGTGTGTGATGAGGAAACGTTGCAGGGTCACGGTGACGTGCTGCTTGAGTGGTTGTATCGGACCAAGGGTCATACGTTATGGTTTACTGGCAGGGCGACACACAGTGTTTTAGGAGGGGAAAGGGCAAAACGGGCAGAGACTAGAGGGAAGAAGGGGGAACCGGGGGCAGGGCGGTGCGCCGGAGGGGGGATAGGCGACAAAGTTTCACGTGGAAGGGGGTGTTGTAGAGGGCGAGAGACAGCCGACACATTTTGAAGAGGGTAAATATTTCAAACGTTCATATAAGTAGATTTTACTTGTTGAAATCGTTGGCATTGCCTTACTGCGCTGTAGGGGGGGGGTATCTGGACCAAAGTTTTCATCTGAAGTTGGGAGCGCATGTCAGTATACACACTTTTTTAATAGTTTTGAAAATATTTCAAAACCCCTGTTGTTTCCCCCATATAGTAATTATCAGTCTTAGTATGAACTTGTCATGTGTCTTAGCTACCTGAGGTTTTTAATGCTTACCAAAGTTTTGCAGACTGCCGTTAAATGGTTTTTGACCCCGCTCCCCACATACAAAAATGTTGGAAGATACAAACTTTCAGTAGGTACAAGATACAAACCTGTCATACAAGATACAGGAAGTTTCATACAAGTAGAAACTTTCATACAAGTACATAAACATCCATACAAGTACCAAAGAAGTTTCATACACGTAGAAAAAGTTTCATACAAGTTCACTTGTATAAAAGTTTCTACTTGTATAAAACTTTGGTACTTGTATAAATTCTACTTTGTGTGTGTGCTTTGTACTTTTTGAGTATGAAACTTTTAATACGTTGCTTTGTTGGTTGTTGTTTGGTGTTGTGTTGGTTTTGGTGTTTTTTGTTTTTGTTATATTGAACATTTTTATTAACATTAGAAAAAATTTCATACATAAAAAAGTTTGTTCCGCTGACATTTCGCATAACCAGACAGTTTCATACAATAAAAAAGTTTCATATGTGTGGTTGTTTCCAACAAGTATCAAAGTTTCATACAATAAAATTTTCATACAAGTCAAACTTCCATACATACAAAGTGTCATACAAGTATCAAAATTTCATACAAGTAAAAAAGTTTCATTACTTACAACTTCATATACATACAATTTCATACCAGTAGAGAAACGTTTTCATACAATCAAACTCCATACACTACAAATTTCATACTAAAAAGTTCCATACAGTACAACGTTTCATACAGTACTTGGAAACCCCCTACCATAAATGTATAAAATACCAAGTTTATAGTTTTTTATTTTTTACCAATAATACCATTTGTTCTTAGTAAACATGTGTCTAGGCAATGCGTGCATTGCAAATATGATAATTGTCCAATTGCATTTTTTCATATATTTTCTGCAGTGGATAATTAATTTAATATTTTTATACTTATATGAAATTTTCTTTGTAACGTATATTAATAAAATGTCAATATACATGCGCGCGAGCCAACAACACAACACAACAACAACACACAGTGCGCATCGCACAACACACGATTAAAAGTTCTACAATAAGTAATAATTTAATATTTTTATAACTATATAAGATTTTCCATGTAACTTATATATAAAGTTCAATAAACAACCACCCACAAACACACCAACACAACACAACACAACCACAAGTATAAAAAGTTTCATACAAGTAAGGTAATAATTTAATTATTTTATACTTAATGAAGATTTTCGTGTGTGACTTATCTTTAATAAAAATGTTTCAATATAACAACAACACAGACACCAAAACCAACAACACACAAAACAACAACAGTATTAAAAGTTTCATACTTCCAAGTTCCATATTGTTTTGTAGGGCTGGGCAGTTCGTAGCAGCAACAATTTTTTAATGTATTTTGAAAGTCAAAACTCATATAAGTAGATGTTTACTTTAGAAACTTTGTCAGTGTTGCTGGTTGTCTTCGCTTTAGTGGTTTGTATGTGAACAAGTTTCAATACGTTTAATGTTTTTTAGCTTGTCAATTTACAGGTTCAATGTGACACACATTTTTTAAGTATTTTTAAAATTTCGGACTTTCATATATGTAGATTTAGTACTTGGATGAACTTTGTCAGTATTGCGTGTGTAGCTACATCTTAGTGGTTTGTATGGATGATCAAAGTTTTCCTACGTTTAAGTTTTTTTAGCTGGCTTCGTTGCAGCACACATTTTTTAGTATTTTGAAAATTTCAAAACTCATATAATTAATGTTGTACTTTTTTAACTTTGTCATTGTCTTTACTTCGCTTGTAGTGGTTTTGTATCTTGACCGCTGGTTCATCGTTAAGTGTTGTTTAGCTGGCTTCGTTAGCAGCAACCTATTTTTAAATGTTGAAAATTTCAAGACTTTCATGTGCGTGGAGTGTGGTGTGTGCTGTGGTATGAAACTTGTCATGTCTGTTTACTTCGCTTAGTGTTTTGTATGGCTGACCAAAGTTTGCAGACGTTGGAGTGTTTTTTAGCTGGCATTTCGTGAGCACACACATTTTTAGTATTTTTGGAAAATTTCAAAACTTTCTTTATACGTAGCTGTGTAACTTGGTATGACTTTGTCAGTGGCTGTTACTCCGCTTATGTTTTTGGGTATGCTGGACCAAGTGTTCAACGTGTAAGGTGTTTTTGCTTGCATTTCGAGATAGCACAACTCGTTGGTGTGTGTGTGTTGAAAATTTCCAAAAACTTTCATATAATAGATGTTAGTATTTGTATGAAACTTTGTCCCTGTCTGTTACGTCGCGTTATGGTTTGTATGGCTGACCAATGTTTTCGTCTTTAAGTGTTTTTTTAGGCTTGCATTCGGTAGGTCACAACACATTATTTTAAGTATTTTGAAAGTTTAAACTTTCATATCAGTAGATTTTAGTACGTGTATGAACTTTTTGTCAGTGTCTGTTTACTTCGCTTAGTGTTTTATGTTTTTACTGGCTGACAGAGTTTCATACGTTAAGTGTTTTTTAGCTGCATTTCGTGACGCGCGGCGATTGTGAAGGAGTGAATTTTCAAACTTTCATATAAGTAGATGTTTACTTGTATGAACTGTGGCTGCGGTTTTAGCGTCGCTTAGGGGTTTTTTAGGGCTGACCAAAGGGGTGCATACGGTAAGTGTTACTGGCACAGTCGGGAGAGGAGGCAACACTTGGGAAGGTGTTGAAGTTGCAAAACGGCATATAAATATGCTGTTTAGGACGGTTATGACTTGGCCTGGCTGTACGTCGCGGAGGGTGTGGTGGCGGACCAATTTCAGCGGGGAAGGGGGGACGGGCAGTTCGGGCGCAAACATTGTTTTAGATGGGGAAAGTTAAAACGGGCAGAGGTGAGGGGGAGGAATGGGAGGAAACGGGTCAGGGCGGGAGCGGCGCGGAGGGGGGGGCGGACCAAGGTGTGTGTGTCGGTGTGGGAAGGGGGTAGCGGGCGGGCTGGGAGCAGCCAACACAGGGGGGTAAGTATGGGAAAGTTCAACGGGCAGTAGAGGAGAGGGGAGAGGGGGGATGAAGTGGGGGGGCAGGGCGGGGAGAGAGCGGGAGGGGGGTGGGAGCGGACCAAGGGACAACCGGTGTGTGTGGATTGGGGCGACGCCCCCGCGTGACGAAAAGGAGAAGAGACAACAGTAGACAAACGCAAGAGACAAGACGGGCAGACAGGAAAACGTGGGGCAGTAAAATGGAGGAAAGGAGGAGGGCGAGAGGAAGGATATAGAAGTGAGGGGAGAGGGGGTGGGCGGGGGGGGGGGTGTGGGGGGGGTGGGGGGGGTGGGGGGTTGGGGGGGGGTGGGTGGTGGGGGGGGGGGGGTTGGGTGGTTGTGTTGGGGGGGGGGGGTGCTGGGGGTGGGGGGTGGGTGGGGGTGAAGGGGGGGGGGGGTGGAGGGTTGGGGGGTGGGGTTTTTTTTTTGTGGGTGGGTGTGTTGGTTGTTGGTTGTGTTGGTTTGTTTGGTGTGGTTTGGGGTTTTTGTGTTGGGTTGTTTTTTGGTTGGTTTGGGGTTTGTGGGGGGGTGTGTGTTTGTTTGGGGGGTTGGTGGGGGGGTGGGGGGGCTGTTTTTTTGTTTGTGGTGGTGGTGGGGTTTTGTGTGTTTTTGGGTTGTTGGTTTTGTTGATGGGGGGGGTGGGTGGGAGTTTGGGGGTGGGGTTGTGGGTTGTTTTGGTTTGGGTTTGGTTGTTTTTTTCTGTTTTGGTGGGTGTGTTGTGGGGGTTGTGAGGGTGTTGTTTTGGTTTTGTGTTTTTTTGTTTTGTTGGGGGAGTGGTGTTAGTGTGTTTTTTGTGTTTTTGTTTTTGGGTTTAGTTTTGTTTTGGGTGTGTTTTTTTGTTTGTTTTTGTTTTTTTTGGTTTTTTTTTTTTGTTTTGGTTTTTTTTTTTTTTTTTTTTTGGGTGAATTTTTGTTTTTTTTTTGTGGTTTTTTTGTTTGGTTTTTTTTGTTTTTTTGGGGTTTTTTTTGTTTTGGTTGTTTTTTATTTTGGTTTTGTTGTGTGTGGGTTTTTGGTTGTTTTAGTGGTTTTGTTTTTGTTTTTGTTTGTTTTTTTTTTTTTGTTTTTTGGGTTTTTTTTTTTTTTTCTTTGTGTTTTTTTTTTAGTTTTTTTTGTTTTTTTTGGTTTTTTTTTTGTTTTTTTTTTGTGGGTTGTTTTTGGTGGTTTTTTTTTGAGTATTTTTTGTGTTGTTTTTTTGTTGGTTTTGTGGTTTTTGGTTTGTTTTTTTTTTTTTTTTGTTTTTTTTTTTTTTTTTTTTTTTGTTTTGTTTTTTTTTTGTTTGTATTTTTTTTTTTTTTTTTTTTTTTTTTTTTGTTTTTTTTTTTCTTTTTGTTGTTTTATTTTTTGTTTTTTTTGTTTTGTTTCTTTTTTGTTTTTTGTTTTTTTGTTTTTTTTTTTTTTTTTGTTGTTTTTGTTTGTTTTTTTTTTTTTTTTGTGGTTCTTTTCTTTTTTTTTTATCGTGAGTCCAATCTTGACAAACATTATGTTCTCTTTGAACACACTTTCCCTGATCTTGGGAGATGCTTATCTTCGCACCAGCTCTCAAAATTGCGTTTTTTCCTTCCTCTGGCGAGTGTTCGTAGAAAATTCAGGTGTGTATGGATATTTTTTCTGTTAACTATCGCACCCATTTTTAAATTAATGTCGATACACCTTTCAATCTTATAGACAAATTTTCACACAACGTTTAAGGCATTTTAACTATCGGTGGCTTAGACTGAAGTGTCTTTATAGGCTGCATCGCTAGTGGGCAGGATCTGCAATGGAAAACAAATAACATAACAAAATTGTAGTTGCGATCTCATTTTTGAGTGAACAGCTTCATTTCTTTCATTTGATTTGCAATTTAACAGAGTGTTTCATGTAGCGCTTATTTGAATTTCAACACACACGACTTTTACAAAGCATAAAGACAGACATCAAGACGTCCTGCCCATCTAGTAGGGTATATAGTTATTTAATGCGCTAGTTAACGTGAAGACTGACTGTTTGGTACTATGACCCAAAAATTATAATATTTTTTGAATATATTGCAAAACATGTTGCAGTATTAACAGGCTCTCAGACGTGTAACGTGTACATGCTTCAAAAACGAATAAACACATATTTTTGCTGGCTTGTCTTAAATCTAACGCTGAAGTGGTAAGGTAACCTAAGCAGATCCCCTGCAGTAGTGCTGAACGCCATTTTCCTACTAGTACTAATTTTTAAGTTAATTGTTTTCGTAGCGAAACCTAGTTTGAAAGCTTCATTCCTTACACAGTTTCACATACTAAGACTAGTCATACCATTTACCTCGTTAAATAATTGAGGATGTTCTTTACCTTTAAAGCAAACCACACACAACGCGATTATTTTGACAGATATGTGTCAAAGTTTAAGCTTAATTATACAGCACCACCGTGACTACGCAATATAACAAGAGCCAATCTCGACTGACAGACTGAGACGCACCGTTGTGTTAATAAGGCTCTAAATAACGAAAAGCCGAGCCATGCGAGTCGCAGATGCATATCCTGCTCCGAAATGTTCAGATGTCAAACACTAGGGTGATAAATACGTCTAGAAAAACGAATACTCCAAGTTCAACCACAACAAAGGTAACTTATCAGAAAAAACATAATATCGAGATTGTTTGAGAAATCTTCGTCAATTTACGGTTTGTTATCGGCTTGGTCATTGCCGTGTCATCGGCTTGTTTATCGATTTATTTTAATGAGCTGTGTAAACAACCTAATATTAAGTTTTATCCGTGAGCAAGCACACGAGAGACGCAGACCTTACCAGATCAATGGCAAACTTATTCATAATCAAACTAAAACCATGAACACACTTCATACAAGAGCACGATAACATTTACACCAGCATACTCGAGACTTTATACGAGAATAGAGCGATAAGACGTCGAAGGCACACGATCACATGCCTATGGCGAAATTAGTAACACTACGATAGCATCCGATTTCCGCAGCAGAATGAAAATTTATATTTAGGATGTATTGATAACTGTCGATAATATATATCGATAACTTGTCCAGATAACAAATTTATAACGCATCGATGACAGTCGGTGGCTCATCCGCGCTCGTCTCTTAGCACACTCATAACAAACTCATAACTCGTCGACAGATGTAATTAGAGCATAAGCTTATCGATGTAACAAACGAAACACTTTCGATGCAAATTCACAGTTCTGTCTATATCTATCTATCTATCTCTAATATAAAAATAAGCAGAAATTGCGCAGAATAACCATGCTCTCTCTGTATACATAAAATGTCGAAAAGAAGCGGACCTCGCATACTTTTAATAAAATATCTAAATAAACTTATCGTGGAATAGCGAAATTGGCAAAAAAACGCGGCATAGAAACAAAATGTTTTGTATTAATTTTGTTCGCATAACGGTACCCCGTAACGGCATAAACTAATCGAGATTGATATAGACTTATTTATATCAAAAATCGGACAGAAATTCATTTAGCAATGTCATATGTAAGTTCCTGGGCACTCACTTCAGATTGCTACTTAAAATGAACGAAATCGACTTTAACACGCCCACTTTTTCCGATATCAAAAATTTTGAAAAACCGAAAAAGTGCGATACTTCATTACCAACTTTAAAAGAAGGTAATTTAAAGTTTTACAAGCTGTAATTTGGCAGCTGAGTATGTACATGTTCGTTACACCCGAACTTAGCCTTCCTTACTTGATTTTTTTGTTTTTTTGTAACTTTAGAATTTTGTTTTTGGGAAGCCTATTCCCTTATCGAGCTATAATTTCAAATGATCTAGAAACAGTTCTAGGTTAAAATAACTTAATTAAACTTCTTAGCACTCACTTTTCGAAATTAATCTTTGAAAACACATTCATACAAACGTATATAAATATCATACATGTGCTTATATACGTATAATACAAACATTTCTGCCCACACAAACAATTTCTGATAATTGCCTGGTTCTTTGGTATGATGGTTGTTTAGTGGTTTTGGCATGGTTGATTGAAATCAGCTATTTGTACTTTGCTGGTATGTTAAGGATAAAAGCTTTTTTCTCACCAACGTAAAACCGATTTGTATACATAAGTCCTATTTAATCGAGTATTTAGCATTTCGCACACACAATAATTCATTCATACTTACGTACATACAGTTGTGCATATTTGCAAAGTGTTTGCGGAAATTGGATAAATCCATTACTATTCGGGACATGTTTTAACAATGCATTTATAGCAAACACTTTTGTTTTTAAATACTCGAATGAACAAATGCTATGTTTTAACGAGATAGGCATTGAAAAACGATTACGGCAAATTTCAATTTACCACACAATGATTAGAGAAGATGAAGTGAATCCTTAATAATATCAACAGGTCTTACTTAATTCGAAAAGAAGGAGTTTTCAGTGACACCAACATCTTCAATCTTTTTTCAAATAGGGAATAGTATTAATTTGTTAAGGATTTCTGCACTTCCAAAGATTATTGTGGTTTAGCTTGAGTCGTAGCCACACCGCCAGGGGAAGCTCACCTGGACAATATGAAGGTCTGTTGTGATACCGCATAAAATAACTGTGATGAAAGCTTAAGTACTTTGAAAATCGCTGTGTGTAGCAAATAAGATAATAATATGATTCTAGATAAGTCCTTCGTAGATCCTGTTGAGCCTAGACCGGAATACCTTCAAATCATTCAGGACACCCACTTCGTCATCTACGTTGCAGCTGCAACAAGAGGAGTTTTCCAGTACGTTAAGAAGACCACATAGCAGAGAGGAGTACCATTAGACATTAACCCATCAAAACCGCAATCACAATTGATAGATGAGCTTGGTGAATCTAACAGTTGCAGCTGATCGCCAAAGGTGGCCATATTATCTACAGCCATCCTTATTGGTTTCAGTAGTCCCCATTTGCACTGAGAAATACGCGTGACGCTGCCAGGGGTGTTACTATGATCCGGGATGCAGATGGTCTTAATATTTCTTGACAGAAAATATCATCGCTAAACTTCTTATTCAACTTGGCCTCACCGGTGATGACTGTGCTGAAGCTTATACAGGGAGCACTATTTCACACACAAAGCTCTGTCTCATGGGCTGTCTCGAAAGTCTTTATAATGTCTATCAAAAATTATCACACATATACACTGAAGAAAAGCCTAAGAGCATCTTAAGCAAAAAGAAATATAGATTTGTTCTGGTCTAAATAATACACATATTCTCATATACATAGTATACTATACATTTCATAGTATACTTCATACATATATGAAGATACGTAAAAGTTCTTCATCATCTTGGACTTCCCTCAGTGCAAACAGATTTAACCCAATTCAACGTTACTTCCGTGCAATAGCTCTTCATTGTACATACCATTAATGTTGGTGTGGTGCGTATGTGAAAGAGAATTTTGTCACAGGTTTTCGATATTTTACGCACTACTACTTCCTTTTGTTGTTGTGTTACCGCAAATACTGAAATGCCTGAGAGGTTATAAATAAGAAATTTTTCATGTTTTACGGTCGAGCAGCCGCTGTTGATCCGTTTCACCTTTACTTTTTACTCTTTCTTTCTCACCAAACAAACTGGGTTTACTACAAGCATTTGGATGTGGGTATATCTATCAAAAGCGGAAGAGCGGGAAAGGAAAGTATCCTTATACGATATAAAGATTTCCGAATATAGAAAGAAAGTATAAAATGTTATCTACTCTTTTATTCATATAAACACACACCGTATACATACACATATATTTTATACTTCTTTTTTATTAAAACAGGGCCGGAGTTGTGTTACACGAGAAGGGGGCGTGGCCAAGACGAAACCATGCCATATTAAGGAAAGTTAGGAAAAGGAAATCAGGATAGATTCAGAAATCGAAACCAAAACCTGCTAAAATCCCAGTTCTGTTGAACGCACCTGAAAATATTCCACCCAATCTGGAGTAAAAATATAGTATACATATGTTCCGAATCGTGTGAGAAAGGAATGGAAAGAAACGAGGATCGATCCCGGACCAGACCGAAATTACGATTACTAATCTGGACCTAAACTACACCCGGCAGTGACTGAAATCAGTACGAAACGTCAACCAAATCCAAAACTGGAGATTGTAGTTGTAATTGAAATAGGAACTGGAGCCAGAGCCCACTCCATATAAAAAGCGATATCGAAATATGAGAAATATAAGAACGGAAAACAGAACCCAAAGGAGAAAATAAGACATAACCAAAACTGAAATCGAGCTGAAACTGGAGCCGAAGTGAACCCTAACCCGAACCAAGTTTGAAACCAGATTCGAAATTCAAACTGAAACTTATACTGCAAATGGCACTAAAATTAAAACTGGAACCGGCGTAGACCAATCATAGGCATAATTTATTTACTCGTACTTTATTGGCTCTCAACCGTTGAAACGGTTATGGCCGTCCAAAAATGCGCGCCAGTCCCTTCTTGGTTAGGCTAACTGGCGCCAATTAATCACACCAAGGGAATTTAAATCGGTTTTCGCCTGGTCCTTCCGTTGGAGTGGGGCCCACCCACTTCCTCTGCTTCCATAGGCGGAGCATCACATTTCGTTCAAAGACTCGATAAGAATTAAAATTACAAATTATAAACATAAATAAAGTTAGAATATCATGGCCCAGCCAGCGTAGTCACTGTGTTTTAATTCGCTAGACTATGTTGATGTCCGCGTAAATTTTCTTCCGTACTGGCCGTCGCAACGCATATAAATTCGTATAACTTTCGAATAACTTTTCTCTCTAACACTCGCAGACCCGCCTCATTTGATCTAACTGAAACTTCACGTGTACTCATTATTCACGCCTGTCTTATTTTTTCCAAATGTTAATAAAAAATAAAATAAATGTAAGGCGCGATGACCTCCGAAAAGATCTAAGGCCGAGCTTCTCTTCCAATTTGCGTCGTGCTGCTCTTGATTTTCCCTACAAATTGGCCGGACGGGAGCTACATGTTTTATGCCGACTCCGAACGGCATCTGCAAGGCAGATGAGTTTTCACTGAGAGCTTTTCATGGCAGAAATACACCCGGAGCGCTTGCCAAACACTGCGGAGGGGTGACCCCACTTAGAAAAATGTTCTTCTAATTGAAAAACTTTATTTCTAAAATTTTGATGTTGCTTTGCCCGGGGTGCGAATCCAGGGCATACGGTGTGGCAGGCGGAGCACGCTACCATCACACCACGGTGGCCTCCAAATGCTACAACTTAAAAATATGTGAAGGGCGCCACCAGCAGCTCTTGAAGTTTTTAAAAATTCCGTCCTGTGCTTACTTGTTGCAACTATTGTTCGTTATTGTTGACGAATATGTAAGTAATAAAGCATAAAACCAAAGAGTTGTTAAAAAGGGGTGAAGTGTCAAAGCAGTAAAAGTAATAAATGAAAAGCGGTAAAAGAAACAGAGTTAAGTGTAGTGTTTCTATAGCTGGATGTGAGCGCCTACTGTGAAAGGAGTAATATTTTCCATTAAATGCAGGTTGAGTGCATAATAAAAATTTTTCAATAACCATTTTAATTTTTCTGCTCATCAACAATACCATAGTAATATAAACCTTAAGCGAAGTTGTGCAAAAAAACTGATGGAGCTTTTACATACATACATACATACATATATCCATCGTCGTATACTGTTATTTAGTTTGCTTTTGATTGTATTATAACTTTCCTCCTTTAATGGGTCATATGGCAGAGAACAATCCACTGCACATTATACATACATACATACGTGTGTATATAAACAGATGAGGGAGAAAATTAAACTAGAATATACAAAAGAAAGCAGTAAATCTATTCAAATCTTTAGAATGCAGTGCGGGCTATTCATTTTGCATCGAACATTTTTATACTCAGTTGAGCAGAGCACACAGAGTATATTAACTTTGATTGGATAACAGTTGGTTGTACAGGTATAAAGGAATCGATATAGATACAGACTTCCATATATCAAAATCATCAGGATCGAAAAATAATTTGATTCAGCCATGTCCGTCCGTCCGTCCGTTAACACGATAACTTGAGTAAATTTTGAGGTATCTTGATGAAATTTGGTATGTAGGTTCCTGAGCACTCATCTCAGATGGCTATTTAAAACGAACAATATCGGACTATAATCACGCCCACTTTTTCGATATCGAAAATTTCGAAAAACTGAAAAAGTGCGATAATTCATTACCAAAGACGAATAAAGCGATGAAACTTGGTAGGTGAGTTGAACTTATGACGCAGAATAGAAAACTAGTAAAATTTTGGACAATGGGCATGTAACCGCCCACTTTTAAAAGAAGCTAATTTAAAATTTTGTAAGCTGTAATTTGGCAGTCGTTGAAGATATCAAGATGAAATTTGCGAGGCAAGTTACACCTATTACTGTATGTATGCTTAATAAAAATTAGCAAAATCGGAGAACGACCACGCCCACTTTTAAAAAAAAATTTTTTAAAGTCAAATTTTAACAAAAAATTTAATATCTTTACATTATATAAGTAAATTATGTCAACATTCAACTCCAGTAATGATATGGTGCAACAAAATGCAAAAATAAAAGAAAATTTCAAAATGGGCGTGGCTCCGCCCTTTTTCATTTAATTTGTCTAGAATACTTTTAATGCCATAAGTCGAACAAAAATTTACCAATCCTTGTGAAAAAGGGCGAAATCGGTTGAAGCCACGCCCAGTTTTTATACACAGTCGACCGTCTGTCCTTCCGCTCGGCTGTTAACACAATAACTTGAGCAAAAATCGATATATTTTTACTAAACTCAGTTCACGTGCTTATCTGAACTCACTTTGTATTGGTACAAAAAATGGCCAAAATCGGACTATGACCACGCCCACTTTTTCGATATCGAAAATTACGAAAAACGAAAAAAGTGCCATAATTCTACACCAAATACGAAAAAAGGGATGAAACATGGTATTTGGATTAGTTTATTGACGCAAAATATAACTTTAGAAAAAAACTTTGTAAAATGGGTGTGACACCATATTAAGTAGAATGAAAAAAGTTCTACAGGGCGGAATAAAAAACCCTTGAAATCTTGGCAGGTATACTGTTCGTGGTATTATATATATAAATAAATTAACGGTATCCAACAGATGATGTTCTGGGTCACCCTGGTCCATATTTTGGTCGATATCTGGAAAACGCCTTCGCATATACAACTACCACCACTCCCTTTTAAAAACCTCATTAATACCTTTAATTTGATACCCATATCGTACAAACATATTCTAGAGTCACCCCTGGTCCACCTTTATGGGTATATCTCGAAAAGGCATCCACCTATAGAACTAAAGCCCACTCCCTTTTAAAATACTCATTAATACCTTTCGTTTGATACCCATACTGTACAAACACATTCTAGAGTCACCCCTCGTCCACCTTTATGCCGATATCTCGAAAAGGCGACCACCTATACAACTACCATCACTCCCTTTTAAAACCCTTATTAGTACCTTTAATTTGATACCGATATCGTACAAACACATTCTAGAGTCACCCCTGGTCCACCTTTATGGCGATATCTCGAAAAGGCGTCCACCTATAGAACTAAGCCCCACGCCCTTTTGAAATACTCATTAACACCTTTCGTTTGATACCCATATTGTACAAACGCATTCTAGAGTCACCCCTGGTCCACCTTTATGGCGATATCTCGAAAAGGCGACCACCTATAGAACTAAGCACCACTCCCTTTTAAAACCCTCATTAACACCTTTCATTTGATACCCGATATCGTACAAACCCATTCTAGAGTCACCCCTGGTCCACCTTTATGGCGATATCTCGAAAAGGCGTCCACCTATGGAACTAAGGTCCCACGCCCTTTTGAAATACTCATTAACACCTTTCGTTTGATACCCATATGTACAAACACATTCTAGAGTCACCCCTGGTCCACCTTTATGGCGATATCTCGAAAAGGCGTCCACCTATAGAACTAAGACCCCACGCCCTTTTAAAATACTCATTAACACCTTTCATTTGATACCCATATCGTACAAACATTCTAGAGTCACCCCTGGTCCACCTTTATGGCGATATCTCGAAAAGGCGTCCACCTATAGAACTAAGGCCCACTCCCTTTTAAAATACTCATTAATACCTTTCGTTTGATACCCATATCGTACAAACGCATTCTAGAGTCACCCCTGGTCCACCTTTATGGCGATATCTCGAAAAGGCGTCCACCTATAGAACTAAGCCCCACTCCCTTTTGAAATACTCATTAACACCTTTCATTTGATACCCATATCGTACAAACGCATTCTAGAGTCACCCCTGGTCCACCTTTATGCCGATATCTCGAAAAGGCGACCACCTATACAACTACCATCACTCCCTTTTAAAACCCTCATTAGACCTTTAATTTGATACCGATATCGTACAAACACATTCTAGAGTCACCCCTGGTCCACCTTTATGGCGATATCTCGAAAAGGCGTCCACCTATAGAACTAAGCCCCACGCCCTTTTGAAATACTCATTAACACCTTTCGTTTGATACCCATATTGTACAAACGCATTCTAGAGTCACCCCTGGTCCACCTTTATGGCGATATCTCGAAAAGGCGACCACCTATACAACTAAGCCACACTCCCTTTTAAAACCTCATTATACCTTTCATTTGATACCCGATATCGTACAAACACATTCTAGAGTCACCCCTGGTCCACCTTTATGGCGATATCTCGAAAAGGCGTCCACCTATAGAACTAAGGCCCCACGCCCTTTTAAATACTCATTAACACCTTTCATTTGATACCCATATTGTACAAACGCATTCTAGAGTCACCCCTGGTCCACCTTTATGGCGATATCTCGAAAAGGCGTCCACCTATAGAACTAAGCCCCACGCCCTTTTGAAATACTCATTAACACCTTTCGTTTGATACCCATATTGTACAAACGCATTCTAGAGTCACCCCTGGTCCACCTTTATGCCGATATCTCGAAAAGGCGTCCACCTATAGAACTAAGCCCACGCCCTTTTAAAATACTCATTAACACCTTTCATTTTGATACCCATATCGTACAAACCCATTCTAGAGTCACCCCTGGTCCACCTTTATGGCGATATCTCGAAAAGGCGTCCACCTATAGAACTAAGCCCCACGCCCTTTAAAATACTCATTAACACCTTTCATTTGATACCCATATCGTACAAACACATTCTAGAGTCACCCCTGGTCCACCTTTATGGCGATATCTCGAAAAGGCGTCCACCTATAGAACTAAGCCCCACGCCCTTTTGAAATACTCATTAACACCTTTCGTTTGATACCCATATTGTACAAACGCATTCTAGAGTCACCCCTGGTCCACCTTTATGGCGATATCTCGAAAAGGCGTCCACCTATAGAACTAAGCCCCACTCCCTTTTAAATACTCATTAACACCTTTCATTTGATACCCATATTGTACAAACGCATTCTAGAGTCACCCCTGGTCCACCTTTATGGCGATATCTCGAAAAGGCGTCCACCTATAGAACTAAGGCCCCACGCCCTTTTAAAATACTCATTAACACCTTTCGTTTGATACCCATATTGTACAAACGCATTCTAGAGTCACCCCTGGTCCACCTTTATGGCGATATCTCGAAAAGGCGACCACCTATACAACTACCACCACTCCCTTTTAAAACCCTCATTAACACCTTTCATTTGATACCCATATCGTACAAACACATTCTAGAGTCACCCCTGGTCCACCTTTATGCGATATCTCGAAAAGGCGTCCACCTATACAACTAAGCCCACTCCCTTTTAAAACACTCATTAATACCTTTCATTTGATACCCATATCGTACAAACGCATTCTAGAGTCACCCCTGGTCCACCTTTATGGCGATATCTCGAAAGGCGTCCACCTATAGAACTAAGCCCCACGCCCTTTTGAAATACTCATTAACACCTTTCGTTTGATACCCATATTGTACAAACGCATTCTAGAGTCACCCCTGGTCCACCTTTATGCGATATCTCGAAAAGGCGTCCACCTATAGAAACTAAGCCCCACTCCCTTTTAAAATACTCATTAACACCTTTCATTTGATACCCATATCGTACAAACACATTCTAGAGTCACCCCTGGTCCACCTTTATGGCGATATCTCGAAAAGGCGTCCACCTATAGAACTAAGCCCACTCCCTTTTAAAATCTCATTAACACCTTTCATTTGATACCCATATTGTACAAACGCATTCTATAGTCACCCCTGGTCCACCTTTATGGCGATATCTCGAAAAGGCGTCCACCTATAGAACTAAGCCCCACGCCCTTTTGAAATACTCATTAACACCTTTCATTTGATACCCATATTGTACAAACGCATTCTAGAGTCACCCCTGGTCCACCTTTATGGCGATATCTCGAAAGGCGTCCACCTATACAACTAAGCATCACTCCCTTTTAAAACCTCATTATACCTTTAATTTGATACCCATATCGTACAAACACATTCTAGAGTCACCCCTGAGTCCACCTTTATGGCGATATCCCTAAATGGCGTCCACCTATAGAACTATGGCACACTCCCTCTTAAAATACTCTTTAATACCTTTCATTTGATACACATGTCATACAAACACATTCCAGGGTTACCCTCGGTTCATTTTCCTACATGTTATTTTCCCTTATGTTGCCACCATAGCTCCAACTGAGTATGTAATGTTCGGTTACACCCGAACTTAACCTCCTTACTTGTTATTCATAGCTTAATCGAGTTTAAGAAATGACGTAAATCGTAGTAAAAAAAGGAAATTAATAATTTTCACACATTTTCCAGTTGATTTAATAATTCTCGGTAGCTTACTAAAGAAACAAACGGTGCGCCACTTTTATTCATAATACATCTAGCAAGCGAGTGCGGTGCCTTACCCTTGCAAATGCTAATATGATCCACAGCTGTCGCCTAGCCAGTAAGTTTCCATATAGGATGGATTGTGCTTTAGTTGAGCAACCTTTGATTTTCAGTCTGTAAGAAGGTTTATATGTGCTCATTTTTGTTTAGGGACAGAATATATTACTATTCATTTACCTATTCATCTGAACGTAGCTTGCATTAATAAGTGAAAAACGATTCAAATTCCTTGGTATAATCAGTTGGCTCCAGCTAGCCCAACGACGAAGTAACTGGCGCGCCTTGTTCGATAGCCGTAACCGTTTAACGGTGAAGCGCCAGTTAAGTAAGTAAACCTTTAGCAAAAAACTGTATCAAGGTTCCTTTCATTATCAAACAAGTAATGAAGGCTACGTTCTGGTGTAACGAAACATTACATATCAGCTGACAGCTTTGGAGCAAAAATAAGGGAAAATCACCATGTAGGAAAATTAACCTAGGGTAACCCTGGAATGTGTTTGTATGACATGGGTTTCAAATGGAAGGTACTAAAGAGTATTTTAAAAGGGAGTGCGCCATAGTTCTATAAGTGGACGCCATTCCGGGATATCGCCATAAAGGTGGACAGGGATGACTCCAGAATGTGTTTGTACGATATGGGTATCAAATTAAAGGTATTAATGAGGGTTTTAAAAGGAAGTGGCCCTTAGAGGTATATGTGAGGCTTTTTCGAGATATCGACCAAAATGTGGACCAGGGTGACCCAGAACATCATCTGTCGGGTACCGCTAATTTATTTATATGTAATACCACGAACAGTATTCCTGCCAAGATACAAGGGCTTTTATTTCGCCCTGCAGAACTTTTTCATTTTCTTCTACTTAATATGGTATGTCACACCCATTTTACAAAGTTTTTCTAAATTATATTTTGCGTCAACTAACCAATCCAATTACCATGTCTCATCCCTTTTTTCGTATTTGGTATAGAATTATGGCATTTTTTTCATTTTTCGTAATTTTCGATATCGAAAAAGTGGGCGTGGTCACGGCCATTTTTTATACCAAGATAAAGTGAGTTCAGATAAGTACGTGAACTAAGTTTAGTAAAGATATATCGATTTTTGCTCAAGTTATCGTGTTAACGGCCGAGCGGAAGAACAGACGATTGACTGTGTATAAAAACTGCGCGTGGCTTCAACCGATTTCGGCCTTTTTCACAGAAATAAGTTATCGTCTCAGAATCTAAACCCTACCAAATTTCACAAGGATTGTAAATTTTGTTCGACTTATGGCATTAAAAGTATCTAGACAAATTAAATGAAAAAGGGCGGAGCCACGCCCGTTTTGAAATTTTCTTTTATTTTTGCATTTTGTTGCAGTTGAATGTTGGAGTTGATGTTGACATAATTACTTATATACTGTAAAGATATTAAATTTTTTGTTAAAATTTGACTTAAAAATTTTTTTTTAAGTGGGCGTGGTCGTTCTCCGATTTTGCTAATTTTTATTAAGCATACATATAGTAATAGGAGTAACGTTTCTGCCAAATTTCATCATGATATCTTCAACGACTGCCAAATTACAGCTTGCAAAACTTTTAAATTACCTTCTTTTAAAAGTGGGCCGTGCGACGCCCATTGTCCAAGATTTTACTAATTTTCTATTGCGTCATAAGTTCAACTCACCTACCAAGTTTCATCGCTTTATCCGTCTTTGGTAATGAATTATCGCACGTTTTCGGTTTTTCGAAATTTCGATATCGAAAAATGGGCGTGGTTGTAGTCCGATTCGTTCATTTAAATAGCGATCTGAGATGAGCGCCCAGGAACCACATACCATATTCATCAAGATACCTGAAAATTTACTCAAGTTATCGTGCTTATGGACGGACGGACGGACGGACATGGCTAAATGAATTTCTTTTTTCGCCCAGATCATTTTGATATATAGAAGTCTATATCTATCTTGATTAGTTTATGGCCGTTACGGATTACCGTTATGCGAACAAATTTAATATACTCTGTGAGCTCTGCTCAGCTGGTATAAAAGGTGTTGCTATACGACAGTAGTATCTATAGACCGATAGATAGCTGCATGCAATGAGTCTAAATAAGTCCCTTATATCATAGGACAAATATATTCAGGGTGCCACGTCAGCAGCACCTACTCCAAAAACTCGAGAAGCGGAGCACCTGGTGTGGGCAGTCCTTAAAGTTTATCTATAAAATAAAGTGCATTGGTTCTTTTCTTCGTTTGATTTCAAGGCTGATATTATTTCATATTAAAACTGAGACGAAGTCCTATGGAGTTTTGAATTTTTGCTGTTAATCCTGACCTTGGAGTCGTTATGTGTGACAGGCAATTGGCACAATGGCGGTGGAGGAGGACGGCGCGTAGTCTCTCCTCTGGTTCCATACGGCGCAGTTGGCGACAGAACAGAAGTCGGTGGTTGTGCTGACATAAGGGGCATCGATGGGTGTTTTTAGTATTGGCTCGGACCATTTTGGTTTGAACGACTTTTATCTAAGAGAAGAAAAAAGAAAGAAGAAAAAAGAAAGCTGAAAAGAGAGAATTGGTTACTTAGGGATTTCGATAGGTAGTAGGACTAATTTAACTATTGGCCGTGTAATCACACCACGGGCTGTGCGTATTTCTACCACCCGTACTCGATTATCTTGGCCTGGGAAAACCTTCACCACTCTACCAAGTCGCCATTCATTAGCGGGTAAATTATCCTCTTTGATAATTACTAGATCGTTAACCTCAAGATTTCGTTGGGGGTGTTGCCACTTAACCCTCTTATGTAGCTCCTTCAAGTACTCTCCCTTCCATCGTTGGCAGAATCCTTGATGAATAGCTTTGAGCTTTTGCCATCGGTTGACGATTGACATCGGTGTTCCTTGAACCTCTGGTTCTGCATTCGCGAGTATGGGGCTTCCAATCAGAAAGTGTCCAGGGGTGAGGGGTTCAATGCAGTCGGGGTTGTCAGACATCGGACTGATCGGTCTCGAGTTCAGACAGGCTTCTATTTTAGCCAGTAGAGTGGATAATTCCTCCATTGTGAATCGCATGGTAGTTGAAATTTTGCGGAAATGGGTTTTGAAACTCTTCACCCCTGCTTCCCATAGTCCTCCCATGTGGGGTGCTCCTGGTGGGATAAAATGCCAGTGGATTTCTTGATGGGCATATGACATAGTGGTATGCCGAGCAGCTTCAGTCATGAAATTCCGAAAGTCTTGCCTTAATGCTTTGTTTGCTCCTACAAAGTTCGTCCCATTGTCCGAATACACCTGGTGGGGACAGCCTCGCCGAGATATGAACCGCGCAAATGCAGCCAGAAATGTGGCTGTCGATAGATCGCTTGTTGCCTCTAAGTGTATTGCTTTCGTAGCAAAACAAACAAACACGCAGACATAACCCTTCGTTAATAGGCATGCCCTGCCCGTATAATTTTTGATGTCGAACGGACCAGTGAAATCGATTCCGGTATTAGTGAAGGGTCGCGAGAGCTCCGTTCGTTCTGGCGGTAGTGCTGCCATCAACTGCTCACGTGTCCTTTTCCTGTAGATGAGACAAACTTTGCAATTATTTATTATATTTTTTATCAAATTTTTTAGCTTCACGATCCAATATTCTGATCGCAAAAGTCGTAGCATTAGTTGATTTCCCCCGTGTAGGGAAATCAAATGGGAAAATTTTACTACAAGCCGCGAAAACGCGCAGTCGTATGGGAGAATAATTGGACAACGTTCGTTGTAGGGTATCGTCGACAGCTCCAATCTTCCTCCCACGCGCATTATTCCGTCCGCATCGAGGAAGGGGTTGAGGGTGCGGATGGAACTCTTTGAGCTCACGGCATCAGTTGAAGCTAGCATCCGATACTCTTCAGCGTAGCATCGTTTCTGCGTTAAACGAATAAGCCGGGCTTTTACCATCTTAATTTCTTCTGGTGAGATATCTGGGGTGCCCTTGCGGGGGGTTAACTTATGCACAGGATGCGTGTTGCGGTAGAACTGGAAGATCCGTGCGATGACTCTGAGGGCTCTCGAAAAGTTCGAAAATCGCTCCAGAAGATCCGGAAGTTCTTGAGCGCTGGTGGTATGAGCTCGGACCGCTCGTTGTTCTAGGTCCGTTTCCATAAGCAAGGCATCTGTTTTGCTTGGCCACTCCGATGGGGGCGCCTTCAGCCATCTGGGGCCTTGCCACCAGAGCGTGCTGTCCGCCAACTCTTGCGGAGTCACACCGCGACTGCCCAGGTCCGCTGGATTATCGCTAGATTCCACATGATTCCATCCCTCCACTCCGACGAGCTCATCAATTTTTTGCGACCCGATTCGCCAGAAGGTTGTCAGCAGCACGGTGGCTTCTTCATCGAGAGCACATGTCGAGTCCGTCTTTGTCACGCATGGTCGCTGCGTAACGTCGATTGGGGAGCAAAGCGTGGATAGTTCGTGAACCGATTCCAACGCGCCGTTCGTGGGGCCGATATCTAACAGACGACGTGCCACTGTTTTCTTCTATCTATGCCCGTTTTATAGTGACCGTCTGAAATCTTGGACCGTGGCTGACCTTCTGCCTTTGATGACTCCGTATAGCTTTTTACTGGATGCAGTAGGAGGGTTGATGTTGCCTGACAGCCTCGTTTGCCGCCGAGTTGCCCTAGCTTCAATTTTTAACCCAACAAATTTCAATTTTTAAAAACTGGATTATCAAAAAAAAGCTACACTCGGTCAAATATGCTCTTGAGCGTTTTCAGTGGCTGTCACCCTCTTTTAACCACCTTTTGTGGAATCACTGCCCTGCTTTTCAGGGACTTTTGCACTCACACACACAACTGACCTGATACTGCTCTGCTTTTTTTGGGGTATATTCACCCTCTTTTTGAGGCACCTTTCTTCACTCACTGCCCTGCTTTTCAGGGGCTTTTATTTCGTTACCTTTCAATTTACTGCCCCGCTACTCAGGGACTTTTAATCACTTTCACTACTAAGGCTTTTTATTTACTGGCCACCGGTGGGGACTGTTCGCTTAACAGCCTTATCGCACCGGTATTCTAATTGTGGTCCTGGCCACACTCTTTCGGTGAGTCGGAGCGCAAACTGGTGACGCTCACCTACTTATTGCATTCCTTGTCGCTGACCTCCTTCCCGGTAGATTAGACGGGTGATATGCTGTGGACGAAAAGCTGGAAAGGGAAATAAGCAACTCACGAGCAGCGTATGCCGTTTATGGTGTGATGTTAATAGATACACGTAAATTACAATAATGTTACCTTTTGTTCAGAAACAGTTACCTTCCTGTGTGAGCGGTCGTTGTGCCTCCAACACGTTGCTTTTGCTCCGGGGTGCTTCCTTTTCTGGGCCGTCCTGGTGAAATTCTGGATGATCGCGGCCGCAGAATTTCCAATAAAAAACACGAATTTCTGTGTTTTCTCCAGCCAACTTACCAAAATCGTTTTTCCTGATGGCTAACTTCTAAATGTCAAAAACCAAATGTAAACAAGCAGCTTCTTACTTGCACTGCTTATTCACAATGGATTTTGGTATGGTGTGTTTGTTTGGTTTCCAATGGGACTTGGCAATTGTTGGTGGACAGGTTTTAAAAAAGCAACATTGTTGGAAAAGACAAAAGATATGAATTTTTGTTGTTGGACGCGTATAGGCAAAAAGACAAACTAATGGCAGCTGGTTTTATTACCAAAAAAAATGAAAAATGTTTCAAGATCCGGCTCGAAGGACCATGTTCGAGCGGGGATAAATGAGCCGGAATTCCTCGTGAATTCCGGAAACGGGGAACCTATGGGGAGCCGGTTCTTGAAACTCGCGATAATGAAACGGAAAACTTACCAGCTGTGCCTAGCTGTCCAACAACAAACAGATAAGTTAAATATCCAAAGATATGAAGTATATATGTATATATATATGATAGCCTGTCGCACAGGCCTTTATTAAAAATATAAAAGGATGAAATACAAATGTATTGGCAAACACTCACCTGATGGATCGCTGGTAAAAGAATAAGGGCGAGTCTATCGCTGTTCGTCCCTTTTATAGGCTCTAAGGAACTGATGCCATTTAACGGATCCGTATGATGGAACAAAGTCCAAGAAAGGAAAAAAAAACGCAACGAGTGCTTGCAGCGAGTCTTCTACCAGCGACCCCTTCAGGTGAGGTTTGTAGTTGATAATGCAGACTTTAACA
>JARSSU010038360.1:0-18708 GCA_029619165.1 Eurosta solidaginis | reverse complement strand
TCGTACACGTTTTTATTTATCAATTTACTCTAGAATTAAAGTTATATCAACGAGAACAACGTTTGACAACCTTTAAACAGTTTTAATAACTATCTCATAATTGTCGTTGATGGCAAACACTGATGAGTTTATCTACTTAAATTTTTGACCAAACGACTTACGTATTTTTAACTGCTAACCTTTAGCCAGGTAAGCAAATTAAAAAAAAACGCAATTGTAGGCTCACGAGAACGAGACGTCGAGTAACCAAAACAAATGCGTTAAACAAATTCGTACACGTTCATAAAAGAATGGTGAGGGAAGGCGCTTCGTTCGAGTATATTGTTTCCTAAAACATCAAATGCGCTAAACAAAAACCTATTCACATCGCGGGTGGGTTACCCCAAATATTGCTGCTGCAATGTATGTAGCAACTTTAGCAGCGAAATTCATTTTGAATGAAATGAAAAGCAACAAGAGGATACTTTAAAAGCTAAAAAAAAAGAAGCTCAAAGTAACTGCAAATTACAGCATTGTCGACGGCAACGACCGTGGGTAAAAAGAGATGTTTGCCGCGTTGAAACTGTCGCATTTCCCCTTTAGCATTGTCGTTTCCGCTTGTAAAATGGCTGGAGGGAAGATGTAGGTGTGTAGGTGCCAATACTTGCAAATTTGACCTATTTCAGCAAAACAATTTTTTTACTTGATATTAGAGAAAAATTGTAAGTTTACAAACGCTTGTGTATAAAGCAATATGAGTAAAACTCGCTAATTTAATACATATGATCATATTTTTTACTTTCCACACAATGTAATTTCGGTTTTAGACGAAAACTGTTTCGCTTCTTTTTTATTGTCATTTCTTTCTTTGTAATGGCCACACATTATGCACTTTTGCTCTTCGAATTGTACTTGAAGGACGAAACGATGTTCAATATTATTCAAGGCATCATCATGGTGAGTCTGTCACACAGATAGGCATATGGATGCATGAGCACGTAAAAATATGTATGCTACATATTAGGGTGTTCCGTTTTTATACACATGTATTTATTTTTGTTCATAAAAGGATATCTAGCCAGTTTGGTAAAATATTTACAATTCACTATGAAATTTTGTATAAGTACAATTTATGAGCGTCCGAAGTGTTTAATTGTTTAAACAAAAGTTTATGTTTTTAATGCGCTTATATTACCGCCAAATGCATGTTTGTATGTATGAAAATCTCTTTATACCCAATAATAAAAAAGGCTTTAGCACCAAGTACTTGTTGAGTCTGATGTGTACACATACAAGTGTCAGTCTAGAAATCTAAATGTTTAAAATTAACTAGAGCTTGCCTAGGGGTTGAAGTTAAACCACAAGAGCAGTAGGTTTACCTGAAAGAAAAAGCTTCGTGACTTTGTGCGATAGCGACAAGTTATGATTTTATCATCGGCTCATTAACGATAGCGAACAGTTAGTGTTGGGTTATCGGTTTGTTTTCGGAGCATCCCATATATTTTGCCAACTGTATACATAGAACACATCTAACAAATTTTTGGTTTTTGAAAGTAATTCATAATTAATTAAACTTAATAAACTTGATGGGCATGAATGAATTGCTCTCAGTAGAACATCCATTTTTTTTAAGAATTTATTAATACCACTTAATAAACTTGGTGGGCATGGATTGCTCTTGTACTGCAACCATTTTTTTTAAGAACTCATCAGTGGTGAAGATCTGTGATTGACTTTTTTTCAGGCGCGTGAAATTAGTTGATCTTGCTGACAGGGCTAGAATGAATGGGTTGGGGTGAGTTAGAAGCCTCGTGTTGTGTGAAATAGCATACTTTTTGATTTCTTCAGCTATTGTTGGATCCTTTAGATCCCGGTGTAGCTGGTTGTTAGTCACATAGTAGGATGCGTTTACAATCACTCTAAGGGGTTTCGATTGGAATCTTTGGAGAATTTCTATGTTTGAGTGTGCTGCAGTTCCCCACAGTTGTATTCCATATGTCCAAATGGGTTTTATGATGGCTGAGTAAAGCAGGACTTTGTTATCAACTGATAATTGTGAATTTCGGTTCATAAGCCAGTACAGATTTCTTAGTTTGATACCAAGGGCTTTTCTTTTGTTGAATATGTGGGTCCTCCAAGTTAATTTTCTGTCGAGGTGCATACCAACGTACTTTGTTTCGTCGCTTTGTGGTATATTAATATCGTTGATTTTAACGGGTGGGCAAGTGTTACGTCTCATAGTAAACGTCACTTGAACGGATTTTGATTCATTGGATTTGATCCTCCATTCTTTCAGCCAATGGGTAATTTTATTTAAACTTCCTTGGAGCTTGAGTGAAGCCACGCTAAGATTAGGATCAACGGCCAGCACCGCAGTATCATCGGCAAACGTGCCTATAGTGACGCCTTCTGCTATTGGGAGGTCATACGTGTAAAGCAGATAAAGTATTGGGCCCATTACACTGCCTTGCGGGACGCCTGCTAAGCACTCATTAAGGGCAGTCTGCTCCACACCTTGTTTAATGAAGAAATAACGATATTTTATATATGATTGTATAAATAACAAGTAGTTTATAGGGAGGGTGTATTTTGCTTTACAGAAAAGTCCGTCATGCCATACGCGATCAAAAGCTGGTGAAATATCTAGAAAAGCAGCTGTGCAGTATTTTTTCTTCTCAAAAGCGTCGTATATTTGCTCGGTGAGTCTGTGGACCTGCTCAATTGTTCCGTGCCCTCTTCTGAAGCCAAACTGGTGATTGGGTATGATTTTACGCTCTTCTATTATGGGCAAGAGTCTTTTAAGGAAAGAGAACTTCTATGACTTTTGAGACTATAGGCAGCAGACTAATAGGTCTGTAAGATGCAACTGTATCAGCTGGCTTTCCGGGTTTCAGAATCATTTTCATCTGCGAAACTTTCCACTGTGGGGGTATGAATTGAGTTTTTAGTACTGCATTAAACAATTGTGTCAAGAATTGTATGCCTTCGTAGGGTAAATTTTTTTAGAATAGTGCCATTGATAAGGTCGTTGCCTGGAGTTTTGCAATTACGGATTGTAATGGGAGACTTAATGTTTTTAATCGTTTTTATTGATTTTATCGGTATGAGAAATAGATATCAAATGGATACTTTTAAGATAATAAATCGATAACTTTTCGACAGCCAATTGCACATCTATCATAAATATCGATACATTTTAGTGAATGATCTGTTACTTTAAGAAAAAAATCGAAAAGTTTTCGATAACAAATTAATGAATGTGGATTAAGAAGAAAATGGAAAAAACTAAAAAGGCGAAAGAAACCGTGAAAGTGTAGTGGAGTCTAATAGAAATAGGAAGCGAGAGATAAATAGGGGAGAGAGGAAAGTTTTGCAGTAAATAGTAAGTAAATTTTGTGTAATAAATAGTTAACTTTTCGATTACAACTATAAAAAATTTATCACTCTTTGATAAAAAGTCGATATCTTTTCGTTAGCAAATTTTTTAACAAAAATGTTTGTTTCCTAAACTCTTAACTTACCCTAATTTACATATCTCAAACCTTCATTCTTCAAACTTTGTCTGGAATTGTTTCTATCACACTATTAATAATTATATACATTTGTGCTTTTTATTATTTTTAATCAAATATTTATATTCATTCTTTATTAGTTTTTTTATATGTAACTTAAATTTTTTTGATGTGATTGATGTACTACCTAAAAGACAGAGTCTTACTTGTACAAATAAGTTTTAAATAAATAAATTAATAAAAATCGCTAACTTTTCGATAAGAAACCGATAACTAAATTCAAAAACACTCTTCTGAAAATAAAATTTTCAAAAGTCAATGCGCATTTTGAGCGATTTCTTACTTGTGCGTTGTTTGACTAAACCTGATCGGGCCTGACAAACTGCATGCACAGAAACATGCAGAGGCTCTAAATGAATTTGTTTACCATGTTAGCAATTTTTATACTCAGCGTGCTTGCACACGAGTATATAAGTTTGATTGGATAACGGTTGGTTGTACAGGTATAAAGGAATCGAGATAGATATAGACTTCCATATATCAAAATCATCAGTATCGAAAAAAAATTTGATTGAGCCATGTGTCCGTCCGTCCGTCCGTCCGTTAGCACGATAACTTGAGTAAATATTGAGATATATTCACCAAATTTGGTACACTAGCTTATCTGGACCCAGAATAGATTGGTATTGAAAATGAGCGAAATCGGATGATAACCACGCCCACTTTTTATATATATAAATTTTGGAAAACACAAAAAACCTGATAATTTAGTAAATAATACACCTAGAATGTTGAAATTTGACATGTGGACTGATATTGAGACTCTTGATAAAAATTTGAAAAAAATTTTAAAATGGGCGTGGCACCGCCCACTTGTGATAAAATCAATTTTACAAATATTATTAATCATAAATCAAAAACCGTTAAACCTATCGTAACAAAATTCGGCAGAGAGGTTGCCTTTACTATAAGGAATGCTTGAAGAAAAATTAACGAAATCGGTTAAGGACCACGCCCACTTTTATATAAAAGATTTTTAAAAGGGTCGTGGACGAATAAAATAAGCTATATCTTTGCAAAAAAGAGCTTTATATCAATGGTATTTCATTTCCCAAGTGGATTTATAACAGTAAATAGGAAAAACTTCAAATTTAAAAAATGGGCGTGGCACCGCCCCTTTTATGACTAAGCAATTTTCTATGTTTCGGGAGCCATAACTCGAAGAAAAATTAACGGATCGTAATAAAATTGGGTACACAAATTTTCCCTATAGCAGGAAATATTTCTAGAAAAAATGGACGAGATCGGTTAAAGACCACGCCCACTTTTATATAAAAGATTTTTAAAAGGGTCGTAGACGAAAATAATAAGCTATATCTTAGCGAAAAAGAGCTTTGTATCAATAGAATTTTACTTTCTAAATTGAATTATAACATTAAATTGGAAAACACTAAAATTTTTGAAAATGGGTGTGGCACCGCCCCTTTTATGACTAAGCAATTTTCTATGTTTCGGGAGCCATAACTCGAAGAAAAATTAATGATCGTAATGAAATTGTGTTACATATTTTCCCTATAGCAGAAAATATTTCTAGTAAAAATGGACGGGATCGGTTGAAGACCACGGCCACTTAGATATAAAACAAGTTTAAAAGGGTCGTAGACTAGAATAATAAGCTATAACTTAGCAAAAAATAGTTTTGAATCATGATATTTCACTTATCAAGTTTTATTGTAAGAGGAATGGGAGACATTTTTTTTAAACGGCGGTGCCACGTGTTATTAGAAAAGTAATTTATCTGAAATGAAATGTACAATTGAAGCTCACGCTGAGTATATAATGTTCGGTTACACCCGAACTTTAGCCTTTCTTACTTGTTTTTTTAAGATTGGTTAAGCTAATACATTCTTCCACAAAATATTCAAAAATTAGAAAAAAGGAATTAAAATTTACGAAACTTGATGAAAATTGTCACGTAAATTTCTGCTGCAATTACGTAGAAATGCGAAGATGAATTATTTTTACTACATGGAATTTCACATGAATTACAAATTTAATTTGAGGCCATGTTTTCACCATATTCAGTGTTTCTTACTTAGCTATAATTTACCGAAATTCTAGTTTTTCTCCATGCTAGCTGAAACTGCCAGTTAACAGCAAGGCAAAAGTGTAAGCAAAAGTCAGCTGTTTTGATGCAATTTGTGTATTCACAATAGAGTTTTGCATTTTTTTTTACTAAAATATATTCACAATTATAGATTCAACAGGGGGTGGGGTCACTCTGTGTTTGTAAAAACGAAGATGTAAAATGAGGCTATATAAAGGACTGATACTCTACAGTTAAACCCTAACTCAACCAAAGATGGTGGAAACAGTACTTCAAGTTGCTTCTAGTGCATTTTGTAAGGATTATTGTTCTTCAATATGACAGGGTTCTCCGTCTGACAAAAGGAATAATGACTAAGATGCATTATATTAAGTCCCAGGTGGGCTTAGTTTTGTTAGTTGAATGCTCTATGCAACACAGAAAAAATACTGCACAAAAATGGAGTAGCCTAATGCGCATGTAGCATAAATGTGCCCAAGAGGCACATGTGAAAGTTTGAGTAATAAATATATGCAAGTGTGTATGAATAAACTGTGTTGTTTGTATGTATGCATTATATGTACTTGGTTACGACATGCATGCATAATTTAAACATACACATGTATGTAGTATATTTAGTTATGCATAATGAATAGTTAATGTGTGGCATCCTCGCACACACACACACACACACAAACATACTAGAACATTCACACAAATACATTTCCACATACATTTGAATTTATGTTATATGTCAACTTAAACACCAGCCAGCAATTTTAACTCTATGTGATCGCCTGTGTGCACGTTTGTGTTGTTGTTGCCTGCTACCACCACCGTCAACACACACGAATACAATTAAGGACTTTTGCTTTTTTGATTTGGCCACGAGTAATGCTGCATCATACTTTGGTTTGCCAACTTTTTGATAAAATTTTTTTTTATTACAAAATTTTTAAATTTGAAACTCAGTCAGCACAGAGTTGCAGTTATTTTCTTTTTAACAAATATTAAAAACACAATATTTTTCTTTATTTTTTTTTAACTTTGCAAATTCATTTTAAATCACTTCACTAAGAAACTCATGCATTTATGTAATTGGATCACATTTGTTGATGTAGATTATAAGACCGCAACTCGACATCATAAGAAAACGCCAACAAATCTCTTAATTGCAAGAAAATTTTTACTTCAGAGTTATAAATTAAAACTAATTTCACTCTTTGCATTCATCGTTATTGGCCCACCCCTCATACTTATCCTAAAAAGCACAATTCACTTTCGCGGCCCTTCAGCTTCTTCTTCTTGTGTTGTTTTTGCTTGCAGTTTAATACATAAATATATATATATGTATGCTATACATATATATATATATATATACGTAATACTATGTTGAACTAAATCAAATCACAGTCTTCGCGTAAATGCGTTATAACACACGAGCTCTCGTACACAGCCAACAATCGAATGCCGATGAACTCGAAAGAGCATTTCAGCTTAAGGCTCTGGGCTATTTTTGCCTCGGTACGTAGTAAATCTGATTAGAGTAATTGAAGAGCGTTGTGTGGGAAAGTAAATGTCAATTTTGACAGTTTATTTCAACCAGAGTGGATGCTGTGGCCACTGAGAGGATGTTCATTTGTTGGATGCTGCGCAATAGCTACGAAGGAGTAGTGGTGGAAAACGTAGTTAATTTGTAGCGAGAGCGTCATCTTGATGTAAGTTCCTTCTGAATTTTAGAAAGTAATAATAATTATGCTAGTATTAGTACTTTTTAAATAAAAAATGATGAGAAATATGTAGTAGTTACCAGCAATCGGCAAACAGACTGTAAGTTTCTATAATAGCCCTAAAAATCCTCAAATATGTGCAAATTGAACCAATATATCCATCTAATTTAGCGAAAAATATTTTTGAAGGAAGAAGGAATGAAAAGAGCAGTATAATAAAAAATGTCGAAAATTATGTGAATGATAATAACGAAGTTCATAATTATCAGCATGGAAGCGATGATAAGGTAAGGCAATGAGCAGGAAAGGAATGATTAGAAGTAAAATTCGAGGCCGGAACCGAGACCGTACGGCCTTATATCATTTTTCTATCGAAGTGTTAATGGTTAATAGCCGATAACTTGTTGGCGGCTTGTTATATAAGTGTTATAAACTTGCTAATGACAACAAAGGTTATCGACGTGTTATCGAATTTTTATAGGCGAGTTATCGATTTATTATCGAAAATTGTTCGATTATTTTCGAAAAGTTATTGATAAATTATTAAAAAGTTAATGACTAAATAAATTTTTTCTCGGCGAGCTACGGATTTGTTGCCGAAAATTTATCCATTTTATGTCGAAAAGTTTATCGGTTTATTTACGAGCAGTTATAGAATTTGTATATAAAATATATATATATTATTTGTCGAAGAGTTCTCGATATGTTATTAAAAAACTAACGTCTTGTTGTCGAAATTTATCGATTTGTTATTGTTACCTATCTTATCGAAAAGTAACCGATATGTTATAGAAAAGTAATCGACTTGTTATCCGAAGACTATTGATTTTTTGTTGAAAATTATTGTTTCCTTATCAGGGTGGCGAAACCGTGAAACTTACGGCTTACACAGATGACGCTGCAATTGTCATAAGTGGAAAGTGCCCTCCAAAGATTAGCTCTTTGATGGATCGGGCGCTGCGGAACATTCATACCTGGGCATCTAATGTCAGGGTGACAGCCAACGTGGAGAAGACCGATATGGTCTTGTTTAAAAGAGGTACAGGTTCCCAAATTGGACAAGGCTTAAGTTAGGAGGGGTGACGCTACAGGATATCTAGGAATCATCCTAACGTGGTGGAGAGGGTGAAGAAGGCTTCAACGGCACTGTATGCATATAAAAAAAATGTTGGGGTGTACTTGGGGTTTATCGCCCTCTCTTTATCATTGGGGTTTTACAGCGATTGTAAACCCTATTCTATACTATCGAGTTCTTGTTTTGTGGAAAGCCACCCAAAAAACAACCTACCTCAAAAAATTAGAGAGGGTATGCAGACTATCAATACTTAGCATTACGGGAGCCCTGAAAACAACGCCGATGGCTGCACTGTATGCCATTCTGAACATTCCACCTGTAGACCTGGTGGCAAAGAACATAGCATTAAAAACTGCAACCAGGCTCAGTGCCTCGGGGCGGCTTGAGCGCCGACAATACGGGCATAGTAGTATAGCGTCATCAATTACAGGACGAACACTTAACTTGGTTCCCTATATGCGGTTCGAGAGAGATCTTAAGGCCACAATAGAGGTGGATAGTTTGCGCGATGGTCGTGTTTTCAGTTTGGTAGGTAAAATAAACTTCTGGTAACACTCAGCTTATGTGAGGTCCTCATGGACCGTCCAGTTCAACCTAACCTAACCTATCGGGATATTTCCAATTTGTTTTTGGGGTGTTATTAATTTGTTACCTACAACTAGGGGTTTGTTCAAAAAATTCAATATAAAATCGGTTACGACTCTGTAACCCGTCGATATGGAACCCCATAAGAAATCAATAAAAACAGATGGCTCGTCGATAACTAGCCCATGAAAAACAAATAGATCGACGCTAATTTCGCTTTCAATGATAAGCCGATAATGAAATACAACTTGTCGGTATTGGTTGTTACGGATAAAAGCCAATGGAGCACTTTTCAAATGGACCGAAACTATTAATTACTGTGTTGTTGTTGTTGGAGCGATAAAGTCAACAAATAGTAGTACAAAAAATAAAATTTATGATATGATTTGTAGCAATAACTAAATTTGCAAATACACAATCTTAAAAAATTTATTTATTTATTTTGCATATTTTTATAGAAACGTGGGGAAAACCCCACGGGCTTAAGCTAGTACTTAATAAGCGCGAAAAAAAAACAACAAAACTCCTGCCACCCCTGCTGCTGATTTTGGACCGACGCGTTTATGTATGCCTTAAAAATATTGTATTCTTGCGTTTAAGTACTTTGCACTCACTTTAATTTTAATTGCCAAGTATTTGAAAAAGGCAATAAACCGCATTTAATAGGTCGAAAGCGGAAGTACTTTAGTATAAGGCCCTTAAACGAGCATTGAATTATCCATAAGCATGATTTTTTTCTAAATCACTTTCAAAATGAACCAATACTTATTTACCGATAAAGAAATTATGGGGCATGTGACGGTAATGTATGTATGTGTACGCGATGGATAACACTAATAAGGTGGTGTTAGGAATTGACGAATTTACCTATACAATAACAAGTAATTTATATATTTTTGGATTGTTTGTGATAAAATCTGCGTATTTTGCTATGTTTGGCTTAATTTTATTTGCATTTGTTTATTATTGCTTAAAGGTAAATATTAACACTGAAATCAGTAAAAGTGGCAAAGAATGAGTGGGGGAACAGTGAAATTATACGACATGTCTTATTGTATATTTGAAAATGTATTCCCCTAATATCTTAATAGCACACCCCCAAAACAATAACTTTATCTTATTCTTAAGTAAACTCAATTTAAGCATATAAGCAGCATAAATATTTGTTTATTTTGAGAAAAATTATCGAAATGTACATGAATTGGAATAAATATTGACGAATATATTTGTTCACAATCATTTCGGCAAAACATTTTTTTAGACCCTTTTGATAAATGTTTTTATGAGTGTGTTTATAACTTTTGATTTTCCACGCAAGTAATTTTCACGCTTGAATTGAATGCGTACTAACTGTGCTACTTCGTTACACTTGCGCTTGTTTACCTAAAAGCGACTGATAAACGCAAGCATATTGAAATTCTGCATATCAGAAAGTTTTCGATATTTTTATTTATTTATTACATTGAGTAGGAGAAACAACAACTAGCTATGATAGTTAGTTGTTATTGCAAATCATGGACTGCCCCATTTGCTGCGATGATCGGCCAGGTTACAAACGCATTCGACCATCACCACGTCTTGCTTTTATACTTCTGCTAGCTTTACCCGGCGTTCGTTGTAATGCCCGTGATCGAATGAATGTTGCATTTTTTTTATACTCAGTTGAGCAGAGCTCACAGAGTATATTAAGTTTGATTGGATATCGGTTGGTTGTACAGGTAAAAAGGAAGCGAGATAGATATAGACTTCCATATATCAAAATCATCAGGATCGAAAAAAATTTGATTGAGCCATGTCCGTCCGTCCGTCCGCCCGTTAACACGATAACTTGAGTAAATTTTGAGGTATCTTGATGAAATTTGGTATGTAGGTTCCTGAGCACTCATCTCAGATCGCTATTTAAAATGAGCGATATCGGACTATAACCACGCCCACTTTTTCGATATCGAAAATTTCGAAAAACCGAAAAAGTGCGATAATTCATTACAAAAGACCGATAAAGCGACGAAACTTGGTAGATGAGTTGAACTTATGACGCAGAATAGAAAATTAGTAAAATTTTGGACAATGGGCGTGGCACCGCCCACTTTTAAAAGAAGGTAATTTAAAATTTTGCAAGCTGTAATTTGGCAGTCGTTGAAGATATCATGATGAAATTTGGCAGGAACGTTACTCCTATTACTATATGTCTGTTTAATAAAAATTAGCAAAATCGGAGAAGGACCACGCCCACTTTTAAAAAAATTTTTTTTAAGTAAATTTTAAACAAAAATTTAATATCTTTACAGTATATAAGTAAATTATGTCAGCATTCAACTCCAGTAATGATATGTGTGCACAAAATACAAAATAAAAGAAAATTTCAAAATGGGCGTGGTCCGCCCTTTTTCATTTAATTTGTCTAGGATACTTTTAATGCCATAAGTCGAACAAAAATTTACCAATCCTTTTGAAATTTGGTAGGGGCATAGATTTTACGACGATAACTGTTTTCTGTGAAAATGGGCGAAATCGGTTGATGCCACGCCCAGTTTTTTATACACAGTCGTCCGTCTGTCCTTCCGCATGGCCGTTAACACGATAACTTGAGCAAAAATCGAATATCTTTATGAACTTAGTTCACGTACTTATCTGAACTCACTTTATCTTGGTATAAAAAATGAAGGAAATCCGACTATGACCACGGCCACTTTTTCGATATCGAAAATTACGAAAAATGAAATAAATGCCATAATTCTATACCAAATACGAAAAAGGGATGAAACATGGTAAGGTAATTGGATTGGTTTTATTGACGCGAAATATAACTTTAGAAAAAACCTTATAAAATGGTTGTGACATCTACCATATTAAGTAGAAGAAAATGAAAAAGTTCTGCAGGGCGAAATAAAAAACCCTTAAAATCTTGGCAGGTATTACATATATAAATAAATTAGCGGTATCCAACAGATGATGTTCTGGGTCACCCTGGTCCGCATTTTGGTCGATATCTCGAAAAGGCGTCACCTATAAAACTAAGGCCCACGCCCTTTTAAAATACTCATTAACGCCTTTCATTTGATACCCATATCGTACAAACAAATTCTAGGGTCACCCCTGGTCCACCTTTATGGAGATATCTCGAAACAGCATCCACCAATGGAACTAAGGATTACTTCATTTGATACCCATATCGTCAAAACAAATTCTAGAGTCAACCCTGATCCACCTTTATGGCGATATCTCGAAAAGGCGTCCACCTATAGAACGAAGGCCCACTCCCTTTTAAAAATACTCATTAACACCTTTCATTTGATACCCATATCGTACAAACAAAGTCTAGAGTCACCCCTGGTCCACATTTATGGCGATACCTCGAAAAGGCGTCCACCTATAGAACTAAGGCCCACTTCTTTAAAATACTCATTAACTCCTTTCGTTTGATACCCATATTGCACAAACGAATTCTAGAGTCACCCCTGGCCCACCTTTATGGCGATATCTCGAAACGGCGTCCACCTATGGAACTAAGGACTACTCCCTTTTAAAATACTCATTAAACACCTTTCGTTTGATGCCCATATTGTACAAACAAATTCTAGGGTCACTCCTGGTCCACCTTTATGGCGATATCTCGAAACGGCGTCCACCTATGGAACTAAGGATTACTCCCTTTTAAAATACTCACTAACACCTTTCTTTTGATACCCATATTGTACAAACAAATTCTAGGGTCACCCCTGGTCCACCTTTATGGCTATATCTCGAAACGGCTTCACCTATGGAACTAAGGACTACTCCCTTTTAAAATACTCATTAACACCTTTCTTTGATACCCATATCGTACAAACACATTCTAGAGTCACCACTGGCCCACCTTTATGGCGATATCTCGAAACGGCGTCCACCTATGGAACTAGGATTACTCCCTTTTAAAATACTCATTAACACCTTTCTTTGATACCGTATTGTAGAAACACATTCTAGGGTCACCCCTGGCTCCACCTTTATGGCGATATCTCGAAACGGCGTCCACCTATGGAACTAAGGATTACTCCCTTTTAAAATACTCATTAACACCTTTCTTTTGATACCCATATCGTACAAACAAATTCTAGGGTCACCCCTGGTCCACCTTTATGGCGATATCTCGAAACGGCGTGCACCTATGGAACTAAGGACTACTCCCTTTTAAAATACTCATTAACACCTTTCGTTTGATACCCATATCGTACAAACACATTCTTGAGTCACCCCTCGTCCACCTTTATGGCGATATTCGAAACGGCTCCACTTAGACAACTAAATACCTACCTTTTTAGATACCCATAACACCTTCGTTCTGATCTATATCGAAACTCACTACATAACGACCTTCTGAGTAACCCATTTGATACACAAACATTCTAGGGTCACCCCTGTCCACCTTATGGCGATATCTCGAAACGGCGTCCACCTATGGAACTAAGGTTTACTCCCTTTTAAAATACTCATTAACACCTTTCGTTTGATACCCATATCGTACAAACGCATTCTAGAGTCAACCCTGATCCACCTTTATGGCTATATCCCTATATGGCGTCCACCTATAGAACTATGGCCCACTCCCTCATAAAAACTCTTTAATGCCTTTCATTGATACACATTCCAGGGTTTCCCCTCGCCGTTCATTTTCCTACATGGTATTTCCCTTATAGTTGTCACCATAGCCTCTCAACTGAGTATGTAATGTTCGGTTACACCCGAACTTAACCTTCCTTACTGTTGTTTTTTATACTCAGTTGAGCAGAGCTCACAGAGTATATTAAGTTTGATTGGATATCGGTTGGTTGTACAGGTAAAAAGGAAGCGAGATAGATATAGACTTCCATATATCAAAATCATCAGGATCGAAAAAAATTTGATTGAGCCATGTCCGTCCGTCCGTCCGCCCGTTAACACGATAACTTGAGTAAATTTTGAGGTATGTTGATGAATTTGGTATGTAGGTTCCTGAGCACTCATCTCAGATCGCTATTTAAAGATGAGCGATATCGGCCTATAACCACGCCCACTTTTTCGATATCGAAAATTTCGAAAACCCGAAAAAGTGCGATAATTCATTACAAAAGACCGATAAAGCGACGAAACTTGGCAGGTGAGTTGAACTTATGACGCAGAAATTGAAAGTTAGTAAAATTGTGGACAATGGGCGTGGCACCGCCCACTTTTAAAAGAAGGTAATTTAAAATTTTGCAAGCTGTAATTTGGCAGTCGTTGAAGATATCATGATGAAATTTGGCAGGAACGTTACTCCTATTACTATATGTACGTTTAATAAAAATTAGCAAAATCGGAGAAGGACCACGCCCACTTTTAAAATAAGTAAAATTTTAACAAAAATTTAATATCTTCACAGTATATAAGTAAATTATGTCAACATTCAACTCCAGTAATAATATTGTCCAACAAAATATAAAAAATAATTTCTCATTTAATTTGTCTAGGATACTTTTAATGCCATAAGTTGAACAAAAATTTACCAATCCTTTTGAAATTTCGTAGGGGCATAGATTTACGAGGTTAACTGTTTTCTGTGAAAATGGGCGAAATCGGTTGATGCCACGCCCAGTTTTTTATACACAGTCGTCCGTCTGTCCTTCCGCATGGCCGTTAACACGATAACTTGAGCAAAAATCGACATATCTTTACTGAACTTAGTTCACGTACTTATCTGAAACTCACTTTATCTTGGTATAAAAAATGAAGGAAATCCGACTATGACCACGGCCACTTTTTCGATATCGAAAATTACGAAAAATGAAATAAATGCCATAATTCTATACCAAATACGAAAAAGGGATGAAACATGGTAAGGTAATTGGATTGTTTATTGACGCGAAATATAACTTTAGAAAAAACCTTATAAAATGGTTGTGACATCTACCATATTAAGTAGAAGAAAATGAAAAAGTTCTGCAGGGCGAAATAAAAAACCCTAAAATCTTGGCAGGTATTACATATATAAATAAATTAGCGGTATCCAACAGATGATGTTCTGGGTCACCCTGGTCCGCATTTTGGTCGATATCTCGAAAAGGCGTCCACCTATAAAACTAAGGCCCCACGCCCTTTTAAAATACTCATTAACGCCTTTCATTTGATACCCATATCGTACAAACAAATTCTAGGGTCACCCCTGGTCCACCTTTATGGAGATATCTCGAAACAGCATCCACCAATGGAACTAAGGATTACTTCATTTGATACCCATATCGTCAAAACAAATTCTAGAGTCAACCCTGATCCACCTTTATGGCGATATCCCTAAATGGCGTCCACCTATAGTAATATGGCCCACTCCCTCATAAAATACTCATTAACACCTTTCATTTGATACACATGTCATACAAACACATTCCAGGGTTACCCTAGGTTCTTTTTACAACATGGTGATTTTCCCTTATGTTGTCACCATAGCTCTCAACTGAGTATGTAATGTTCGGGTACACCCGAACTTAACCTTCCTTACTTCTTCTGTTTTGTTTGTTGATAATTTAATTTACTGTTCTGTAAATTGAATTTAATTTTGTACGCATATTTGGTGAAACTTTCTGTTAAAACATTTTATTCTTGTATCTTATTGTAATGCATGTGGGTGCACAATAGTTTTGGTTTATTCGTTCGGTGCAAAGATAAACAAATTTTTTGGTGCTCCAACTCTAGAGCAAGCAACATATAGCTGGCCATGGCAAAAGCACAGACCTTTAAATTTAATCCTACAACAGTAAGCGATTGTCCTTGTGCTTTGTTGATTGTAATTGCAAAAGCAAGGCGTACAGAAAAATGTAAGCGCTTTAAATTGAATGGCAAATCTGTAGGAATCATTGGGATTCATGGTATGAGCACATCTTCACCTTTGCTTTTACCGCTGATGATTGTTGCTTCGGTTACATTCGGGCTTTAATTTCTAAACGCAAAGTCTGGTTCCATTGGACAATTTTGGTTGGTTTAAATTCCGAAGAAGCATGATTGGTGAGCCAATTTTCAAAGTTGATATATTCGCAGGCATTCCTTTTGGTTCTAAGGAGTTTAGAAATTCATTTGGATAATTCACAATTTTATCTTCACCTGTAACTGCGTCGATCGATTTATATTTTGTCACTTCACCAGGAAATTGGTTTTGAATGCGATCATTGATTTTGTTAACATGATCATTTTTGGGAGCTAAGATAGTTCGTTCTCATAGCCAAAAAACAAAAATATTTAAATTTAAAATTCTTAATTCTGAAATATGAAAAACTTTCGTGTTGATCGAAGGAACCTAGAGCCAAAATATGGCGATGATTGAAGTATGGCAAACACGTTTTCATAGGGAACACACACACAGAATTTGATTTTTATAGAAGATGTAGATAGACTGAAGCTAAACAATTTTTTTAACGGCGGTAGATTACTAAACATGCAAAAGGCATAACAGTCAAACTCAGCAATGCAGTCAAACTTTAGTTGTTAAAATAGCTTAAGTTTGTACGGCAGCCATAGTTTTTCCCCATTCCACATTTTACTGGAGGTGTTAGGACTTAACGTCACATAGCTCCTTACCAATTTCATTATCCTACCATTACGACATCCAGATATATGCAGTATAATATATTCCATTTGTATGGGAGGTGCCACTCCCCTTTTATATTTTGAAATAATTTTTAGCCTAAAACCTTCCCACTGATCGAAGGAATCTATAACCCAAATTTGGTGATGATCGAAGTGTGGGAAATATGTTTCCATAGTGAACACACATACACACACACACACATAAAATTTGATTTATAGATTTGTATGGGAGGTGCCACGCCCCCTTTTTCCCAATTCCATATTTTTCTTGGTGGTGTTAGGTATTGACTTCATATAACTCCTTACTGAATTTCAATGTTCTGGCATGTATACCTTCAAAGTTATGCAGTACCAAAGATTCCATTTGTATGGGAAGTGCCACGCCCCTTTTATATGTCGAAATTATTTTTAGCCTAAAAAAAATTTGATGATGATTGAAGTGTGGAAAATACGTTTCCATAGCGAATACACACACACGCACAGAATTTGATTTTTATATATATAGATTTTGGTTTCGTTTAATGTTTTTCAGCAAATTTCCATACAAAATTGGAAAATCTCGCAATCTGTTTTTGAATTTGTCCCCGTGAGCTGGAGTCTTGAAACATGGAACACGCAGCGGAAATGAGGAACAGAAACTGTGCTCAGTGGTCCGGGGATCGTAAAAACTCTAAAAAATATCCGCACTTGGAAATTTCGATTTCGAGTTTTAAGGATTCACCCAGTAACCTGAAACTTTGAACTTGGCTTTGGGTTTTATCACGTTGTGATATTTGGGATAAACTAGTTTTATAGATGAGGCAGGGAGCGAGATATTTAGAAACTATATTTACAACATGTGGAATATTGCGACCGCTATTTGAATAACTTCCCGCAGAGCTAGATTCTTGAAACTAAGAACATACTGCAGAACCCCATGACAATTCAACATCAAGGAAACGAATTTTCGCCAGGTGGTACAGCGATCGTGAATATTAGAAAAATTGGCCCGAGCTTGTAAATTTTCCATTCGAGCTTTAAAGAACTTCCCATTACCCAGAGACAGGAAACTTTGAACGAAACTTCAAGTTTTGTTAGGTTGTAATGTTTAGGATAAAAGAGTTTTCGAGATAGGACAGGGATCGCAATATTTAGAGGTATTAAAAAGTCTGTAATCCTGCGATCGATTTCTAAATAACTACATTATTCAGGTCACCTCGACAATGCAACAAAAGGAGAAATTAAAAAGAATATAAACATTTTTTAAGTACTTCCTTTATATAAATGGACCAGAAGAAACGAATGTCTCTTTAAACAAAAGCGTAACCTTGCTGAACTGTGATATGCAAACTTTAAAGGTTTTTATCAGGAACAAAAAATAAAAGTGAAGGTAAAGATTATATCGTAAGCGTTTTTATTGCACTCGATCTCTATATTTTTGGGAAAAGTAATGTATTGAGTTTATTGGCTCTGATGAATTTTCCAAACTCAGTAAATTCAGGAGTGCAGATGTGACATTTTTGATAGAACAACGATCTTAAACCAAACAAAAAATTTTAGAACTGACATACCCACAAATGTACTTAAACATTTTTTTTTATTTTTAGGTTCGAATATGTTAAAAGCTATATTTTGACTCCAAACGTGAACAAATTTGGAAAATCTAACGTCAGATTTAGTGACCATTACCAAAAATCTTCCCTTGCATTTTTAAAATTTTATTTTTGTTCCCAAGTGCAATGCTCTTGTTGTTGTTTTTGCTGTTGTTTTAGCAATGCTTCGCCCCATCTAATAGGCGCGAACGATCACAAATTCTCATCAATATATTGTGGCGAATATTAGCAACACTAAGGGATACTATCATCTCTAAGCCGATGCAAAGCAGTGACTTGTATGCACATCAATAAATCAATCATTATGTCTACACATATGTACGTACACGCAGCGGAGAAGCAACGCACAACCACATGCATATATCTGAGATACTCCCGAAAGTATGCAATAATTGTGCAAGTATCACTCACATACTTACGCGCATGGGGTATGAGAGAAGCTATAAAATCATGTATCTGTAGTTACAGCTGAGTATTTTTATAGCTGATAACTAACTAGTAAGTTCTGGAAATAGAAGCGCCTAGAAATATGTCAACGAGGAAACCGCAGAGTATAAAAGCAGCAACAGTAGAGGCA
>JARSSU010038359.1:0-95167 GCA_029619165.1 Eurosta solidaginis | reverse complement strand
TTTTGTTTATTTTTGAGTTTAGATATTTCCAACTAATTAGAATTTTCTTTTTTGAAGTTATTCAAAATTTAAGTTAACACGAAAAACTCAATTAAAATTATTTAAAAATTAAAGTAAGAGTACAAAGTAGTTAACACTATAGTGTCACACACATTTACAAATTTGTTTCTAAAGTATATATTTTGCATCAAAAACCAATCCAATCACCATGTTTCATCCCTTTTTTCGTATTGGTATAGAATTATGGCATTTTTTTAATTTTTCGAAATTTTCGATATCGAAAAAGTGGGCGTGGTCATAGTCGGTTTCGCCCATTTTTAATACCAGGATAAAGTGAGTTCAGAGAAGTACGTGAACTGAGTTTAGTAAAGATATATCGGTTTTTCCTCAAGTTATCGTGTTAACGGGAGAGCGGAAGGACATACGGTCGACTGTGTATAAAAACTGAGCGTGGCTTCAACCGATTTCGCACATTTGCACAGAAATCACTTACCGGCATAGAAGCTATGCCCTTACCAAATTTCACAAGAATGGGTAAATTTTTGTTCGACATATGGCATTGAAAGTATTCTAGACAAATTAAATGAAAAAGGGCGGAGCACCGCCCACTTTGAAATTTTCTTTTATTTTTGTCTTTTGATGCACCATAGCATTACTGGTGTTGAATGCTGACATAATCTACTTATGTACTGTAAAGATATTAAATTTTTTGTTAAAATTTGACTTTATTTAGCACACATATAGTAATAGGGGTAACGTTCCTGCCAAATTTCATCATGATACCTTCAACGACTGCCAAATTACAGCTTGCAAAACTTTTAAATTACCTTCTTTTAAAAGTGGGCAGTGCCACGCCCATTGTCCAAAATTTTACTAATTTTCTATTCTGCGTCATAAGCTCAACCCACCTAATAAGTTCCATCGCTTTATCCGTCTTTGGTAATGAATTATCGCACTTTTTCATTTTTCGAAATTTTCGATATCGAAAAAGTGGGCGTGGTTATAGTCCGATTTCCCTCATTTTAAATACCGATCTGAGAAGAGTGCCCAGGAACTTACATACCAAAATTCATTAAGATACCTCAAAATTCACTCAAGTTATCGGACGGACGGACGGACGGACAAGGCTAAATGAATTTCTTTTTTCACCCAGATCATTTTGATATATAGAAGTCTATATCTATCTCGATTTGTATATGCCGTTACGGATTACCGTTATGCGAACAAAATTAATATACTCTGTGAGCTCTGCTCAACTAAGTATAATAACTGTTTCCAGGTGGTGTGGTACATAAATTTAAATATTTTACAATACTGAACCTTCCCTGCGGCAGGAGGCGCACCACAGAAATACCATTGCTAATTAAAAAGTTCACGTTGAGATAATCAATGCGGAAACATTTAAAAGAGTAAAATTTTTAATAGGGGGACTCATGTAACCGTATAAATGGCTTATAAAGTGTGTAAACGTATAAATTTATCTAGTGCGTAAACGAGCTGTCAAATTTTGTATGAAAAATCATTTTACACAATTTGTATAAATTTACGCGCACATTTCATTGTGTAAACGCGATAAACTCAAAGGAATGCAACCTTGCAGACATTACAGCAGGCATTTCATCAGAAATCTCCAACATCAGCAAGTAAAGGTGTTTTAGTTTTGATTTTTCACTCAATCTTGGCATTTTTTAATTTGTATAACAATCAAAAAAATTTTGTTTGGCAATAATACAGCTGATAAACAATCAAGTTTATCAAGAGTATTACTAGGTGCGTTCATATAACAGCGTGTGTAAATGGATATAATTTTACACCTTATAAGTTTATATGCTTTCATGAGTCCCCCTAATATCAGTATTGACTTTCAAAATAGGCTCATTAATCTTACTAATATGTTCGGGAAAGATGGCAAATACGAAGACAAAAAATAGTTAACATTTTCACATACTTGTTCGAAACTTTTGCGCTAGTCCGAAACTCTTCCTCGTCCTGCCTGCGTACAACCGCAACTGATTTGCGATACATAGCAATGTATCTGAATATGTATGACAAAGTGTATATCTAAGTACTTTTGATATTACTATGTACACATATTTGGTATATGAATATGTAATACACGGTCGCACATCTACGATGGTCACTAAGCGCATCAAGAACAATAGCATGACTTTAGTTCGCGTGGAATATGATTTTCTATATGAAGGTGTTGTTCGTTCATTTTTAGTAGCCCTGTACACATTTGAAAATACTTATCGAGGCATAGCCGCCAAAAACGACTAAAAGTTTATCAGTATGCACTCAGCCATTCAATCATATTTGATCAAGTGCTCGCTAAATATGCTATTTCTACCTTTTTCTACCATCATTTAACAACACAAATCTCAGATTGAATAAAAAATAAATACACGCGTGACATACCTCCAAAGAGATAAAGGCCGAGCTTCTCTTGCAATTTGCGTCAGGCTTAGAAAAACTTTAAAACTAATTGAAAACACTTGTCTCTAAATTTTTGATCACGCTCGCCAGGCTAAAACTCCAGCTATTAGGAGTGGCACAGCTATTAAATCTAGAAGCAGCAAGTAGCATAGGTTCTAAAACATATGTAGGTCCTGGTTTCTGATAGGGGGTTTCAGCTTTATCGTTAAACTAGAGGATCCGCTGCCCGGCTTATTGAATGTAAAGGTTAGCATGAACACTATACAGAAGACACAGAAGACATTGCAATGTTGGATAATAATAGAGCCTTGCGAGATCTACATACCATGGCGTCCCGAAATAACGACTGGCGTAGGGCGCAGCAACGCATTTAGTATGGGAGCGTTATTGTGACGCGAAAAGAAGAAAGAAACCTGAGACCGAAAGGCGCGAATGTAAGGAGCTTTAAATACTGGCTGATTAGAAAAATTTCTGTGTACAAAAATCAGGCGAATGATGAGGGTATCAACAATAATGGCGACTTGGTAGCCGATATGTAGAGCGTGCTTAAGGTCTGGAGGGAACACTTTTCTTACTGCTAGATGGACATCCCCTGTGGGTTAGGGGTTAGAATATGCCCACGGTAGGTATACCGGTCGTAAAAGGCGATCATAATACCATGGCTACCCAATCCATGAGTAAGGTGATTTTACTCGAAAGGTAGCAGGGTGGACGCGGGTATCACCCTGTGGAACCCTAGGCATGGTCTTTATAAAAACTGCTACCGCGGGAGCAGGAAAAGCCAGTTGTGACCTGATGCACTGCATCGTACGGTGCTTGTATTCAGGTCTCATCTCCTGTCCTGGGATGGCCCCCTTGTGGGAGCATCGAGGTGGCTGTGGTCTCAAATAAGAGTTCACTTTATGACACGCTCTGAGTATACTTGTTTTCCCTTGGGGCGTGCAAACCCTTGGGAATTCGGTCTCTTGCTTGTCGCAGCATACCCAATTTCATTGAAAACTGACCCTGAGGGGCAGATGAAAGAGTTGGTCACATCCCATAATTGTGGAAACCGGAGTGTAAACTGTTGAGAGATGGTGAAACGTATGTCTATCGTCAGCCGAAAACAATCGATAATTGTAGGAGTGGGCCGGTGCTCATCTCGTCTTTTCAGATGTTTGAAGCTGCTTTAGACTGCGTTGCGAATAGGAGGCGTTCGCAGAATGGATGGCCACATCCAAAAAATTTGGCAGATTTGATGCTGTCAAATCACTGCAGTGTGGCCGACTGCTATGCGAAGATGTTGCTGGGGCATGTACTCGGTACTTACAGGTCTGTGATTGGAAAAGGTTGGACACATCCCTTTAATTGTGGTAGGAGTGTAATCGGAGTGAAAAATGGAGCATAATTGTTGCGTAATTGAGTGAAAATTGGAGTGAAGATAATAGTAGCAAAAATGGAAGCCAAACTGAAGCACAATATGGCGCGCAATGTTTGTCAACGTAGTGCGGTCTTAAGCGATGTCGAGAGACATTGCTGAGGCGGGCACTCGGTACTCACAGGTCTGTGTGTGGAAAAGGTTGGTCACATCCCTTGATTTTAATTGTGATGAAGTATAAGACGGAGCATAATTGGTGCAAGCTCACTCTGTTTGTCAACGTAGTGCGGCCTTTAAGCAATATCTAAGCAAAACCAGCTCCGTCGTGAACAATGTATTTACATTGTTATAACACTGCACTCACGTTAGCACTTATCGACTGCTAGATGGACAACCCGTAACCTCAATCACTGACGGCGGAATATAGGTTCCGCCAACCGACTATAACAAAATGATAATGGCAATAAGGGGCTGGGAAACTTCGGACCTACGTACCGCAGAATAAAGTGAGACGAACGCATGCCTTCAGATTGGAATTCATCATCAAAGCAATGCGTGAAAGACTGAAAAGTCAAGAACTGATTGGATGTATAATGGTATCGGTTAGTGACTATGGCACAACGCCGAAACCGGATTGTCTCCAAAAGAAATTTGACCAGGGATGACGGAAAAACACTTCTACACTCTTTGAATCAGCGAAAAAGACCGACAAAGCGACTACCCATCGTGTGATTTCTTTAATTTGATATTTAAATAATTCCAGCGTCTGGACCGCAGTGGAACAGTTTATTATAAGAGCCAATCGGAAAAGAGGCAGTCTTTGGAGTGGAACCGCTCAATGAGAATGCGGTGATATATCAGGAGCATTTTAAGATCATTATAATAAGACTATTTCGCGACCGTTTCTTCATCATTTTATGATAACTTCGAGACGATTTCTGAATTGCGTTCAGGACAAGCTTAGAACTATTTTCGGGACAGTTTCGGGATGGTGTTCATAACTCTTTCGCAACAGCTTTACGGATGATCTCGGGATTATTGCGTGAAATTGTCGAATTCATTTTAGAAATATTTCGAAAAATCTTTTAGGGCAGCTTCGATGTTATTTCACTTTGCGACTAATTTTGCTATGCTTCCGCTATTGTTTTAGTTTTGTTTATTTTTTATGGTTATTTTAAGTATCATATTGAGACTGTTCCGGAATCTTTTCGGGCCCGTTTTTGAAATGCTTTCCGGATTTTTTTTTGTTCTGGACTATTTCGAGATTTTAGCGTACTTCATCCGAATCATTTCGGAACCGTTTCTAAACCATTTGCGGGTTGTTATCTAATTATTTCAGCATTTTTCAGGGATCGTTACGGGATATCTCAGAAATCACCTCGGAACCATTTCGAGTTTTTTTTTAGGTTCATAACGGGACTATTTCCGGATCATTTTCTAAGTATTTGGAGATTCTTTTCCGTATAATATTTGCACCGTTTCCGGACTTGTTTAAGGATCATAACGAAATTATTTCGGGAGCAGATTTATCTTAAACTGTAAGTACTTGGTTTGTGAGTCTTATACATACTACATACATGGAGGTCGAAGAAAATTGGATTTTTTGTGCAACCAAGCTGTGTGCTTTATTTTCTTCGTGCGGAGAGGGCCGCGAGTAGATTTGCAACATATTCTTTCCTAACAAATTGCGTTCTGTCACTCACAACGTTTTTCCCGGCAATATTTCATACGTATGCCCGCCGCCGTGGTGTGGTGGTAGCGTGATCCGCCTACCACACCGAAGATCCTGGGTTCAAGTCCGAAAATATAGAAATTTCTAAGCGGGTTCGCTCCTCGGCAGAGATTTAGCAAACACGCCGAGTGCATTTCTGCTATGACAGCCTTCTCTGTGAAAATTCATCTGGAAAAATTAAAAGGAACTCGACGAACATTGGAATAGAAGAGCGGCCTGAAATCTCTTTGGAGTTTATCGCGTTTTTTATTTTTTATTTTACGTATGTATGCCCACAAAACCCTCCCAAGCCAGTTTTAATTTTATTATTTTTAATATGTCGAATATGTACATACATACATAGGTAGTACATGGTAGGTAGTATGCATATACAGACATTTCTAGAAGCACAAGCATAAAGCAAATTATTATAATGATTCATGTAATGCTTATATATGTACATATTAGGCCGGGTCGATTTGTGGGGAGGCAAAAAAATCGCCCATTGCTCTGTGAAAATCATATTCTAGGGATCAAAATAACAAACTTTGCCGAAGGAACCATACCTCTAAAACGAATTCTGATGTCCCCCTCTTTGGGTCGTAGGGGCAAATTTTGAAAAATCCCACTTTGAAATGCCTATGTTTTTTCTTTTTGGAGTTTATTTTTCTCTTTAGAAATTTATTTAGGCAGAACATATGTAAATGAAAAAATGAATTTAACTTAGTAATAGAAAAGAAATTAAAAAAAATTATTAGAAATTAGCGTTTTTACAACCCCCTTTTAAAATCAAGGCATCACTGTGATGCATTTGCATGTCGTAAACATAGTTGTGTATTTGGGGGTTTTTATTCAACCGTTTTAAAAAATGAAGGTATCACTGTGACACAATTGCAGATCGTAAAATTGCTTGTGTTGTTTTTTTTAAGCCACCACAAGACAGCAGGTAGAATTGAAATTGCCCCTACCCAAAAATTCGACCCAAATGGGGCATCAGAATTCGTTTTAGAGGTACGGTTCCTTCGGCAAAGTTTCTTATTTTGATCCCTAGAATACGATTTTCGCAGAGCAATGAGCGATTTTTAAATCGACCCGCCCTAGTACATATACATAATAAATAATTACACAGGCCTTATTCGCACTCGTATGAATAGCAAATATAGATGATTTTTCGTAGTTATGTACTACCGTACATGTTTGGAATTTCGTGCTAGAGCAAAAAATTTATACATATTACACATTTGAAATTAAATAGTATGGTGAAATCAATGAATGTGCACTGATTAGCTGCTAACACGAAGAAGCTTGTTGTAAAGAAATATGAAAAACCTTTAAGGTTAAAGCCAAATTGTAGACCAAATGAATTGGTTGGCATGTTGAGTGCGAGTTGCCGTGTGCAGACAGCAGCCTACATTTCGCCGGTCTTTCTTCAAGCATGCTGACGTCTTTTGTGAAATTTACTTCCAATCGACTCAGCGACTGGAATAAGCCGCAATAAACAATGAATTGAAGCAAATAAAAACAAAACTTTTTATGAGTCATATGCCGGCGACGTTATTGGCGAATGGCACAACTAAATATGTAAATGATAGAAACAATGTTTGGCCGAGACGGTGGACGGTAATGCGGCAACGTTAAACCTACTTTGCATGTATGAGGCTGTTGGCTGCACAGTTAAAGTTTGCTAGTAAAGTAGGGAATACAAAAACGATTGAAGAAAATAAACAAATAGCAGGTAGTACTTTTCGCAGATACGTGTTGGTGTGCCCATAAAACTGTATATGAACACTTGCTCATGACTTTGGCCTTGCTGCATTAAATGTGTCAAGAATATTAATGCGAAATAAATAATGGAAAATTTCTTTTCTTATCTAATTCGTCCATAACCATTTTATCATAGTAAAATCCATAGGGATATAAGTAAATTCTATAAATAAGAAATACAGAATTATGACATCATTTTTCATTATTTTTTTTTAAATGAGCTAATGCCGACTATTAATGATAGCGTTGTGGTTGAAATAAGTATGCATGTATTTGCTGTAGCAAGTTAACTGAATAATAGAAATCAGCCCAAATTTATAACTCAAGTGCTACGAAATTAATACAAAATAAATTCTAAACTTCATTTGTATTAAAAACAAGCAAGGAAGGCTAAGTTCGGGTGTAACCGATCATTACATACTCAGCTGAGAGCTTAGTTGCGTTGGTTTCGTAGGGTTTCGTAGATGGTTTATAAGTGGTTTTTAATTCCATATCACATACGTTTGGGAAATATCGACCAAATTGTAGACCAAAGTGTTTGTACGATATGGGTATCAAATCAAAGTTATTAATGAGGGGTTTAAAAAGGAGAGGCCTTTAGTTGAATATGTGAAGGCGTTTCGAGATATCGACGGAAATGTGGACCAGGGTGACCAAGAACATCATCTGTCGGGTACCGCTAATTTCTTTATATATGTAATAACACGAACAGTATCCTGCCAAGATTTCAAGGCCTTTTGATTTTGCCCTGCAGAACTTTTTCATTTTCTTCTACTTAATATGGTAGGTGTCACACCCATTTTAGAAAGCTTTTTCTGAAGTTATATTTTGCGTCAAAAACCAATCCAATCACCATGTTGCATCCCTTTTTCGTATATGGTATAGAAATATGACATTTTTCGAAATTTTCGATATCGAAAAAGTGGGCGTGGCCATAGTCGGATTTCGCGCATTTTTAATACCAAGATAAAGTGAGTTAAACTAAGTACGTGAACTAGTTTAGTAAAGATATATCTATTTTTGCTCAAGTTTTCATGTTAACGGCCGAGCGGAAGGACAGACGGTCGACTGTGTATAAAACTGGGCGTGGCTTCAACCGATTTCGCCCATTTTCACAGAAAACAGATATCGACATTGAATCTATGCGCCTACCAAATTTCACAAGGATTGGTAAATTTTTCTTGAACGTATGGCATTAAAAGTATTCTAGACAAATTAAATGCAAGAGGGCGGAGCTACGCCCACTTTGAAATTTTCTTTTATTTTTGTATTTTGTTGCACCGTATGATTACTAGAGTTGAATGTTGACATAATTTACTTATATACTGTAAAGATATTAAATTTTTTGTTAAAATTTGACTTTTAAAATTATTAATTGTTCGTCATCCAATTTTGCTAATTTTTATTTAGAACACATATAGTAATAGGGGTAACGTTCCTGCCAAATTTCATCATAATATCTTCAACGACTGCCAAATTACAGCTTGCAAAACTTTTAAAAGTGGGTGGTGCCACGCCCATTGTCCAAAATATTAATAATTTTCTATTCTGCGTCATAAGATCAACCCACCTACCAAGTTTCATCGCTTTAACCGTCTTTGGTAATGAATTATCGCACTTTTTCGGTTTTTCGAAATTTTCGATATCGAAAAGGTGGGCGTGGTTATAGTCCAATTTCGTTAATTTTAAATAGCGATCTGAGATGAGTGCCCAAGAACTTACGTACCAAATTTCATTAAGATACCTCAAAATTTACTCAAGTTATCGTGTTTACGAACAGACGGACGGACGGACGGACATGGCTAAATGAATTTCTTTTTTCGCCCAGATCATTTTGATGTATAGAAGTCTATATCTATCTCGATTAGTTTATGCTATTACGGGATACCGTTATGCGAACAAAATTAATATACTCTGTGAGCTCTGCTCATCTGAGTATAAGATGGGACGCTTAACATTATGGACTCAATCAGTCTATGTGAGTTCCTCAAGACCGGCTAGTTCAACCTAACCTAAGGATGTATAACTTCTGGTGAAATAAATAATAAATATACACCCAGTTGTGCGTTTTGGTAGCACTGACTCACATGCAAAATCCCAAGATCTAGATACATGGATCAGATGTTGTTTCAAAAATGCGAATCGAGTCAACTCATATACTGCATTACTGATAGTAATTAATAATTATTATAATTTTGCGAGTTATACCTCCGAGAATATTAAGGGCGAGCTTCTTTTCAAATTCATTGTGTGCTGCTTATTAATTTTTCTTACAAATGGGTGGAGCCAATAGCAGCTGAATTTTTTCTGGAAGCTTTTCGTTTAGAAAAATTTCTAAGTAGTTTTGATTTTATTACTTCCTTGCCATAAACCTGGGACTTATGGTATGATGGACCAGCACACCCCCTCTATACCATGGCTGAGTGAAAAAGACAATTCAAAAATTTTACTTATTCGATATGATTTTGAAAGCAATTACAGAGTTATCCCGAAAACACCTCAAATGATCAGAAAAATATTACAAATATAGCCCGAAGATAATTCTGAAATGATCCTAAAATCAAATCAAAAAAAAATCGTGAAACTACCCCATAATTATCCCGAACCGTTGTCGTACCGGAACTATACGCATATAGCCCCCAAGATGAGTCCCAAAATGATCCAACTATAATCAAAACCATTGATAATAAGGCGCCGAAAACAATCTCGAAAATATTCCGAAGAAGTCCAGAAATGGTCCTTAAACAATCCCGATCGGATATTTATCCGAAAAGATATAATCCGGAAATGTTCCTCAAATCAGCCCCAAATAATGCCGAAATGATCCTAAAATCAACCAAAAAAAAACGTGAAACTATCCCAAAATAATCCCGTACCGTTGTCATACCGGAACCCGGAAGGCGTCCCGAAAACACTCGAAAATATTCCGAAGTAGTCCTGAAATAGTCCTTAAACAATCCCGATTTCCAAATTGTTCTCGAAAGTAATCCATAAACAGTCTTAAGGTAGTCTTGAAATAGTGCAGATTTTATACCGAAACAGAGCAAAATTTATCAACACAGTGCTGAAATCATCTCGAAATACCCACGAAATAATCCGGAAAGATCCCCAAAAAATCCGGATATAATCCGGAAATATTCCCGAAATCAGCCCTGCATAATTCCGCAACTCAAATAATTAATGATAAAATACTGCTATGGGGCCAAAAATATACACATTGTACGCTACCATTACTGGGTATAATGAATAATAAGTATTGGACAGTTATTCAACCAAAATGGCAGTGGATAACAAGCACAGATTCATAGTATGCAGCTAAATGGTTAGCGCAGCGTGACTAAAACGCAGATGAAGGCTTAGTTAGCAACCTTCGAAATGTATCTATCTGCGCGGCTGTGGCAGGTGTCTGGAAAATTTCTACTTTTTATTCCAAATTAAAAAAGAAAAAAATTTCGACTATATCAAAATTGCAAAAAGGAATTATTGTCATAGGCCTTAAGCTCAAATTCGAGCCAGGATTTTTGTAAAATATCGCAAAAAGCTTTCTCACTTACCCAATCCATATTTGTAAAATATTTCTTCGACGGACACAATCTTTGGTTGTTCGAATTGATAAGACGTCTTGCTTTCCTTTGGGGGTACTGGCGGCGCTACTCTTGGTTTAATTGGCGCGGCGCCACCGTTATCCTTCTTAACTGCAGTCGTATTCGTTGCATTGGGAGCGAGCGGCTTAGCGGACTCACTAGCTGTTGCTGCCTTGGAAGCAGCAGAAGCTGGAGCGCTAGCTGCCGGTGTTGGCACGGGCACATGGGCTTGCTTGCTTGGCACTTCGGCGGCATCTTTTACATATTCGAATTGTGAACGTTTTGATTGCGCGACATCATCATCAGCATCCAAATCAGTGATTGGCAATGACGAAGCAGACTTAGTTTCGGATTTGAGTGTAGTTGACGAAGCTTTGAAGTCAGGCGTACCTGTACGTTCTTCCTTAAAGTCACTAAGTAAGTCTTCGGAAGAAATAAATTTATCATTATCTTGCTCTTTTAGTGCAGCAGTTACTGGATTCTTTTTAACTGGCGATGGATTATACGATAAAGAAGGAGAATCTGTATCCGATTCTTTATTGGAAGCCGAAGCGGAATGTAAAGGTTTACCGACAATTAGGTCATCATCATATAAAGTATTAGTGGTTGTTGTGGGTGCGGCAGGCGCAGTAGGTGCAAAATGTTTATCAAAACCATCTTCGAATGGTTGAAGAGGCGCATGTTGTTGTGGTGATCCAATATCACCAATGCTGGAAATAAGTAAATCTGCTTCTTTGGATACATTTTCGGCAGCAGCAGAAATTTTAGTTGCAATGGGTGCTCCAGCTGTTGGCACTTCAGCTTGCGGTTTATTATTATCTCCAGCCGCACTAAAATATCCACCTCTCTCGGCATTCATAAAGTCGTGTACACCCTGTTTGGTGTTATGATGCAATGGTGTGTCAAATGAATGCAAATCCTTAGAGGCATTAGTAAGGAAATCATCGAACTCATCAGCATGTTTTGAGAATTTTGCATCCAACTGCTCTTGCGCCTCTTTAGCTCCAGCTGACATACGTTGCACGAAAGCTTGTGGATCGACATGTTCCAAATCGATATCCTTTTGTTCAATGGTAAAATAGTGTTCAGTGTGTGAGTTGTCATCTTGTGCCCCTGTGGATCCACGTCCACCACCACCGCCACTACCACCACTCAGCAAATCAATTGCTGCATTTGTTGCTTGCTTCGCTGCATCGGCGGTGTGAGGGAATACATCCTCAGCGGTAACAGCTGCTTCTTTCTTCAAGTCGGCGAAATTGATTTCCATTTTTGGGTATTTTTTATCAAAATCTCTTTTATAATTCACACTACTTTTACTTTATGCTTTACAGCAGTTTTTAGTAACAATTTTATTTTCACAATTTGCAATTTAAAACTTACAGGTTTGTGTAAAATACTTCTTCTAAAATGCTCTAATGGATGTCAATGCTGGATGATGATTTTTTCGTTTGAAAAAATCTTGCCTTCGTATTAGTCAGACTTTTGCGTTCCAGCAGATTTGTTCGAATTTATCACAATTTTATTTTTAGGTTTGTTTTTCAGGTTCCTTTCTATTTGACACACTGCGACGGCTCTTGGCATGCCACTTCGTTTTGTATATTTTTGTTTCACAAATCAATTAAATATGTACTTATTTTTCTTTATGCACTCATACGGAATAAAATATTTTCTTCTCCAGCTCACTCGCTCCAACGTTGTTGCAATTTAAAGAACAAACTGCAAATGAAACATAAAATATAGAGGTAAAAACACGCGCAAGATTTCTTGCAAACGGGTGCTCTTTGCTGCCCACTACCTGCGATGGATCGCTCTCAGTTTTATTCTCGTTTTAGCTCGTATCCCCAACGGTTTGCGCCTATTGCTCCAGTTGCACACTCAACCAATTGGAATGTATGTCTGTATGATTTATAAACAAACGAAATTTATTTAGTTTAAATAAAATTGAATGCATAACAGCTTACCTTATTAACGTGGTTCGGCGTATAATTATTTTATTTAATTATTCAAATAAAATTTCAAAGCACTAAATTTGCCAAAAATTTAAACATTTCCAAGACTTTTAACAAAGCTTTTTCAATTTTTTGTTTTGTTGTTTCGTGGAAGAAAACGAATCAGCTGATTGTGCTACCAGTGTAGTAAAACGTTATATAATAAATAAGGCCAATTCTAGCCTGCAAGACAGGTACTCGTTATATAATCGATTACTTAATCGTAATCGATAACTTGGTCCCCAATTATCGTCTTAATCACTTTTACATTGATGTCGGGCAAAAAGTAACGCGAAAGTATTACAGCCTAGTAGTGCTATCACGCTAAGACCTAGTTTACTTATAACAAGATCCTAACTCCCAATCGATAATTATAATCCATTCGATAATTGGTAGTTATGAAAAAATTTTATAGATGCGGATATCCTTATCGCTACAACAACAACAACATGCGGATTTCTTCAGAGAAAAAGTTCCACTTCTTGCGTGTAATCTGTAATTGGAAGCACAAAATAAAACAGAAAAGTGAAAATTTGACAGAAAATAATCTAGTACCATGGGATGGAAGATACGTAAACGCGTGGATTATCTATTAACGATTTAGATGGAGTTGTCGCGTACTGACCTCGAAAACTATAATCCGAAGAAGGAAAATAAAAATTTTAATTCGTTCAAAAGATATTAACGAAAAACTGAAAAATTACCCCGGGTCCCTCGGAAACCGGAAGTGCGATCCATAGTATTGCGCAGAACACATTTCTGAGTAGCTTGTCTTCGGCCGCGCATATAAAAAATTACCCTGGCTGGTCCACCAATGGAGTGGGATCAAAATTAAATGCGTGCAAAATCCCTTTGTACACAAAATTTTTTTTGCCAACTTCAACAGCAAATATAGATAAAATTTCTATTTTTCGCCTTCGTATTATTGTTATCGAGGTCAATACGCATATTTTAACACTTCTCTCGATATTTTTGGGCGCGTATTACCAGTCGACCCCTGTTCTAGAATTTTACCCAAATGAGCTCAATGTAGGGACGCTCCTATATATATGTTCCTACAAATAAAAGATATATCGCTACTTTATGGTGCTGTCAAAGATTCAACTCGAAACATGGTTTATGTATATCCGGCAGTGAGAAAGTTAGTTCTACATTCCGCCTCCTCCAGCTCACTGTAGCGTTTTTCAGGTGGAAGTACTGGAAGAAAAAAGCTGAAACTGTAGCCGTGTTAACTTTTATATTGACAGCCTAGCAGCAATTAAGGCAATAATCCCGCATGGCATAGTATCTAAACATGTGTTGGAGAGTAAGCAATACCTGGATGAAACTGGGATAGGGAGAAGCATACATCAATATTGGGTTCCAGGGCATATGGGAATAGAGAGGAACGAAAAGCGGATGAACTATCTAAAGTTCCAATTAGACTGGGCGAGATTAGAGAAAGCGAGAGTTACACGTTGTTGGTCCATTGCCCTATATTTATTGGCTACGCTCCAAAAAACAGCACTATTAAAATACTAGGCAGACCATATAGGAAACAATTTGATGTGAGCTCTTAAGGTTATCCTAACCTCTCCTTTCATGTGGCACTTGAGATTGCCAGAGCCTCGCGTGCTAGATAAACAGGAGTTGCCACTGGTAGAGGTGGTGGACAATTGTGGTTGAGAAATTACAAATTGCTGGTGAATCTTTGAATCCCAAGAATATTTTGTAGTATCGTGTAGTGTTGCTAGGTATGTTGCTAGGTATAGCCCTATTTGGCTGCGGATAATTAATGTTGGGATACCAAAAAGCGAAACAGGCACAACAAAAAAATTAATGTTGTTTCATATATATGAACTTTAATCGAAACTCAGAGCAATATATTTTTTTACATACATATTTATTTGGGTATGCGTGGTCGAGCTTGTTTTTCCCTTAGCCCGGGGCCTAGCGAGTGGTCGGTGTCACGATATCGGTTAATAAATCAACCCAGTCTAATATATAGATATTTTATAATATAATTTTGCTCACTATGTATGCTTCTGTAATTTATTCTGCAATCCGTAAATAATTTAGGCTGATTAATTGTTAAATTTGTAGACTAATAAATAAAATAAATAAATATTCATTTTTAAACAGTCTTGAATATTACCATAAGACGCTGCATGGATTTGCGTGGAAAAATCTTCGTTGCATGTATTCTTATGGAGCAATCCATTTTTGGCGACAGCAGCACCGCGGCGGGGACTTGAGCTGCAGTGGTGATCAAATGGTCAAAAAAGTGAAGCGCTGCTGCCGCTACATGTCGCGCCGCTTAGTGTGGCCTTAGATATAACTGCACATATATAAATAAAGCCAAGCAGCAGAAAAATTAGCAGTACTGTACAACAGCAGTATGGCTCTACAGGTTCATGGCGGAACTAGGAACAGGGGGCCGCCTGAAATCAGCTGATCGGTACTTTTTTTTATAATTTGATACTTCAACGCGCAGTTCTATTTTTACATGATTCCATCTTTTACAAAAACAAAATCCTTGGAACTTTTATTTATTTTGGTGTGTATTTCACCGTGTGGCACTTTTTTTGGTTCCGTCATCTACAAATTCAATTTAGCGCGGCACTTGTCGCAATTTTTTCAACACTAAAAAACGGTCAAAACATCATCAGTGCCGCCCTAATACCTGAAACAACAACGGAATTCACAATAAACGCGTCAAGTCACAATGGATTGAATACAAGTAAATTGTTCATACCTCTATCTCTCTCACACCTTTATTAAATGAAAGCAAAATAATGGAAAATAGGCAAAAAATTATTGGAATAAATTAGAATTTAGTTGATTTAAGTATTGAGCAGTATTCAATTGCAGTATTGAGTGATTGATATAATGGATAACTTGCTAGGTGATGGCAGTCTAGATGGGAAAGTGTACCGGCAGCATAGTGAATTAAGTATTTGTTGCAAAAAAATGCAAGAAACTTCAGCGGCAAATCTATCCAACTGCGCCAATGGTAGCTGTGTCGGTGAAGGAGCATCAACAAATCTACGGGCACGAAAAAATGGTTTCAAGGCTAATGCGGCAGAAACTGCAGTACTTGCTAACGGTTGCCCGAAGGTAAATACAAGTAAAGTAGATACAAAAGTAGGCAAATTTAAAACCATTTTGAGTGTTTTTCCATATGCAAATATTTATTTGTGGGATTGCGCTAGAAGTTTCACTGAAGAAGGTAACTTGCCATATATTTAAGTCAAGTACTTGCGTGGTTTGATTCGGGGAGTACGTGTACACGCCCATGTGCCATACAATTTGGTTAAAGCGGCGAAACCACACAGGAGGGTAAATGAGGGCATTCAAAGCTTTCGATTTTCTTTTTGGCTAGATTGGAAAAGTAACGAGGAATTTTCATGCGTGCTGGAATAATGACTAAACATTCAGGCATGAATGTTAATGAATACAGAATAAAATGCTAACTGGCACATTTTTTTATTAATTTATAAGTGATTGAATACTAATAAGAATTTCTGCGAATTAAAAACTTCGTCACGTGTGATAATTTGCATATCTCATTTTCACGTTTCCTTTGTCTTTTCCGCATTGGAAGTGATACAATTTCAATTGTATTTACATTTGAAATTCTGTGATAACATTGGAATTAAGCACCAACAAATTATAATGTACCGGCTTTTAAAATCATTCGATATTTTCTTTTGCTTTGATAGAAGATGAGAGACTAGATATATGCATTCAGTACCGGTACAATGGGTGCATGGGCGCCCTGAGGGTTGATTGAAATGAAGTGAGGGTTTGTTTTGCTTTGAATGTTAAGTACCTATGGTCTGGTCATGCTTCTACTTGAAATGCGACAAGGAGATGATGTATGTTAATCTTCTTTTTAGAGATTTACCGGTATCGCATATTAAAGATCTGATTGCTAGCATACTTACCAGCACTCAAGATGCTCGTCTGACGTCCACTTAGTCGACTTCAATAAGTTTTACACAAAAATTGGTATAAAGAATCAATACGCGCACCCAGATAAATAGCGAGATGAGCTAACTCAAATATTTGACATTTCCATCCTTATCGAACTGTATACTCAATTACTAATACCTCCCCTAACAGGCACGACAGGACTATGTAAAAAAATATAAATTGTATTTGTGAATATGGAGGCGGCAGACAGTTTTTTGATTTTCTGAACATTGCGATTTTTTGAGTTGATCGCTTAGTTCCGACCAAATGAAAAATCATCGGAAAAACATTTCCCGAAGGTAAAGGGTTGCTATCGTCAGATTCAATTTGTACGCTACAAGCACCTTCCGGTACCTGCCCGATTACCTCGGCAACGATGGTGTTTTTGTTGTTGTAGCGGTACTCCGCCGCATCCGATAGCTGCGATTACTTGCAAATTACCCAAAGAAACTTGTTGGTTCAACAGGATAAGGGTAATAAAGGCATTGGTTCCACTTTGCAATTGAATAAATGGTTGGTGTCATGTAAGGATACGCTACAAGCTGGACATATATTGGGTATGTCGGGGTTGATTCTGGATGAGTAAGAGTTTAAACCTATTACCGTATTCAGATCAAAGTTAAGCTAAGGTTGCTTTCCTCAACTGTTAGTTCAGGATGTTTGTGTTTAAGAACAAGGTAATCGCGCTATTGTTGACATATTTATCCGACGACTTTTTGTGGATGTCTCTGAGGCCCTTCTGTGCTCGTTTTCCTCATACGGCTCACTTCTTGATTGCCGTATATCTTTATAGTGCTAACAGAGATAACTTTTTAAGTTCCTGGTAAGCTGGGCTCTTTCAAAAAAATGTCTGTTGGGATGTCCAGTTTTTCTGGGCATTCAGCAGAAACTGTTTGTTCGGCATTTAATTTCTTTTTTTAATCAGGAGTATTCTCGCCTAACTGTGCGATGACTTTCTGGAGACATTGGAAGACATCAAGAGCTAAAACTTCGGGTCAGGAATTCCAGTCGCCTTTTAAATGCATTCCGGGTCAAGAAGTAAAGGTTTTTCAAGAGGAGAGAGTTACAAGTTTTACCTATACTGAATATGCAAATAAAAAAAACCCTGTGACTTTCTCACTCCTCAATTCTCCACTGTTTCTACGTAGCGTTACTATATTTAAAAACAAATTTTTGTTATCAGCACCCTGATATTATTGATGATAAGCTAGTTTGTTGAGTCAGAAGTTTTTGATGGAGTGACTCACTCAAGGGGTTGATAAGCACAATACAAAGCTTTATAGCTTCAAAGCTTCCGCAACCCAATTGTCAACCTCACCCACGCGAGGGGAATCCAGTTACAAATATGAATGTATCTATCAAAAAATTTATTTCTTTGTCTATTATTATGCAGTGTGATTGATAAAATCCCAGTGCACTTGCACCTAAAAGTAACACGTAGTCTGTATAAGGTAAAACATCATGAGTTTGTTAAAAAAAATCATGTAAACATCTTATGTCAATTGGGATACCATTGAACCGCATTAATTTGTGCAATTATTAAAGGGCTGCTAAAAATATGTGGCCAGAAGCAATAACAGCCTAAGATTTATAACTTTACATACAACTTACGTTGTTAATGCTTATGATCACCACAGATGTGTTGTTATGGTCGCATATTTTGAAAACTTGGTTCCCTTAAGTTATGTATTTCACTGAATTTGGAGATGCGATAACTTAAGAAATCATCTCCGTAAGCACTATGAAGAAATGCGACACTCAGCCGTATGAAGAAAAGGAACATGAAAAAGTCCTCAGAGATATCCACATAAAGGCGTCGGAGAACTATGCCAACGATTGCACGGTGAACCCCGATTTTAAAGACAAATACATGAAATCGCAATTGAGGAAAGCAACATCCCTAGGGAGACGCGCGTCACTCTAGATCAACTTCGATCAGTATACTGTAAAAGGTTAAACTCCTACTAATACAGAATCAACCTTGACGTGCCCAATTTACGTCCCGTTTCTAACGTGTCCCCACATGACACCAACCATCTTTTGAAATGCAATGTGGGACCAACGTCTCTTAACACTCTTATCTCTTAGTTGCAAGTCTTCTCGGACTCTCGTTAGAGTAGATAGATAGATAATTAATTGAGGATCGCACTGCGACCATTGGTCTATAGTGCCTTCAGCTGCTTCACAACACCTCATCCAAGCCGACATCTCTGATGAACCCTAGCAGTTCACCTGGCTTGAGGGATTTGATGTGAGAATGCTCTGGCCATGGTGAGCCCATAAACTTAGCTCTACGTCTTGAGATTGCATCACACTCCAGGAGGATATGGATGGATCACAAAATCGGCATGTGTTGTTCGATATTTTACCCAGCTTTACATGTGGCTATATAGCTGTTAAGATTCTTAGTTATCTTTCGAGAGGCCCCGTTAGAGTATATTGTTGACAATTTGTGAGTGCTAGCACTTATTGTATGTGGCAAAGCACTGCTACAACAACAACAACGTGCGGTGACCCGTCAATTGAACCCCAGCGGGTTAGGGGATCGGAAATATACCCGCGGTAGGTATGCCTGTCGTAAGAGGCGACCTAAAATACCAGATTCAAGGGGCTGTGTAGCGCAACCTTTCAGGTTGCCAGCGCAATATATAGCTTCTCCAAACCCAATTGTCAACCTCACCTATCCGCGGCGAATCCTGTTTCACTAACAGACTAGGCTCTGGCGTCCCCAAGCTCCTCATGGAACTTGGAGGTAGGGAGGGAGGGAATGGCCTGAAGGTTTAATGTGGCCACATAAATCGTTCCCGAGATGGTCGGGCTAGCACCTTAATGGTGCTATGGTACCGGAGCGTACCGGATTTGTATCCGGCAAAGGACCATCACATCGATCACACTCCCCAAAGCCTTCGGGGAGCAACCTTATCGCTACAACAACAACAACACAAAACAACAACAACAACAACAACCAACCCGTTAATTGAACTAAACATGTAAAAAAAATCAAAGCTGTTGATGTTAAACATGAGTTCATACTAAAGTACACTTCTTTAGTATAATACACGGATTTTTAAATAAGAGGCAAATGTTTTGTTTCGACTGTGCCAATCATGAACTTCTAATTCTCACACTTGATTTACTTGGTTTTCCGAAACATTTACTTGTATGGGTGGCCAGATATCTAGTCAACTCCCCGGGAGTTGTTGTTGTTGTTGGTCCTTTTTCTGACGCAGTTCCGGTACGCTCCGATAGCAACCACCATTAAGGTACTAGCTCGACCATCGCGATTTGGTATAACCACATGAAACCTTCTAGCCATACCGCCCTCCCACCCCATAGATCCATAAGGAACTTGCGGTCGCCAGAACCTCGGCTGTTAAAGCAACAGGATTCGACATGGGTAGGTGAGGTTGAAAATTGGGTTGGAGAAGCTATATATTGCGCTGGCAACCCCTTGAAAGAGTTGCGCTACACAACGCCTTAAATCAATTTGGTATTTTAGTCGCCTTTTACGATGAACTACCTAATCATGTTAAAAATTGTGAAAACTTAAACACCTTCAAAAAAAGTTTATTGGAATACTGCAAAACCCTTCCAATAAGATAAAATATTTTGTATCTGTATTTCATGTTACTGATCCTTTAGCGTACACGGCAATCCAAATAGACACAGAGGAACCTTATGCATCAGGTCAAATACATATATCGCTCGCAATCAAATTAGGAAAGAATTTCTGAAAATATCGTCCCAGACAAACAGTTAGAGTGTTCATGTGAATCACGTATATTCCTACAACAATGATATATTATAATTAATTAAGTTTACATAAAAGCTGGTACAGGGAGGATTGGAAACACGTCCTTTCCAACCGTCCGATAAGAGTGGCTCATTCTGCTGAGCTGCTAGCTTTTGGGTTGACCGGAATCAAATGCATTACGACAGCATAAATAATAAAACTGTGCAATCATACGTCGTGGAGTAGGGCAGGATTGAGAACACGTCCTTCCAACCTCCCAATGATATGACTCCAAGACTCGCCCGTTGGGACCACCAGTTCCCGTGCTGATCGGAATCTCATGCATTCCGACACCCCAAACGCTAGAAATCCTATTATTATTAAAATGTATTTATAATTTGTAATAATCTAAGTTTTAGGCTTAAAACGCCGTAATAATAAATAAATAATAATAATAATACCTGCCGCATACCTACCGAGGGTATATTCTAAGCCCCCTAGCCCGCTTTAATAACTAGAAGCAATTTAGTATAACACTCTGTGCGAAATTGGTACAACAGTTAATTTATCTTTGTTAGATCCGAAGGTGTACCATTGTCAGCAAGAAATTGGGCCTCATTATCTTCCCGTTATAACTATCATCATATTTTTTTGCCAAAACAATAATATGACAACCGCACACAGGTTGAGGTGCTATTTATTTTGCTCTCAAAGTTCCAATAGCCTCTTCTCGTTTACACGGAATAACTTTCTATGTTCCCCAGCAAACATCAATAAAACAGTTAGGGTTCTTCACATACAAGAAAAGGGCCGACGTCTCAACGTACTCGAAAACATGGAAATCTACAAACAGAAAACATTCGACGGTAGAATAATAAACGAACAGATAAACACCATTTCTGACACAATATTCGAGCCTTTAAAACTTGTTTACAGGAAACAACTTAATCACACAGGTACAACAGACAAACGCACAACAACAAATAAACACAAAACAATTAACACACCAAAACAAAAAACCGACAAAGAAGGTCAAACGACTAAAATCACAGATTTCTACCTACCCCAGTCAGCCACACAAATCGATTAGTAAACCACCCTCGGTTCTGAACGAACAACAGCACATACACATAACTAAATATACACAAGCATGAATTTGACAATACCTGCTCATATACCTACGAACTATAAATACAGGACAAATGACAACAACAGATCAGAACGAAAATCGACACTGATGATGGCACAACGCCGAAACCGGTTTGTCTCAAAACCAAATTTGACAAGGGATGACGGAAAATCGTTCCAATATACATCATTTATCCACCCTGTCGGAAAATCAACCAAACAAGATAAGTCAACTTTCTAATCTTTATTAATTTGAAATATGTATAAGTTTATCTCGTCTATGTTATCATTCCTCAAATTACCTTCGAAAGTTATTGGCTTCCTTTTAACGCAGTTACGACTTCCGTCAGATACATTAGGCGAAGTATAGGATTTTGAAAATAATAAAAGCAGGTCTTTATTTAGTTATATACACTTTCTTCTGGAATAGCGACTGGTGCATAATCCTTATATTCGTTATTGATGCTAATGAATTTCTGCAGTCCTTAGCCGACCTGTCTTGGTAAAGAACTTTCAAAGTAGTTAAACCTTTGCTCTATGCCCTTAATACGTGCTATAGTTTTGTCAACAAAGTGGGCAAAATTATACCACCGGTTTTTTCTCCTTTCAGATCTGCATCACTAATGGCACATGCAAATCGTCGTCAAATGGAAAAATATGCCACAGTCCAGAACTGCTTACACCTGCGCAAAAACTTTCCAAAATAGCTGCAGAGCACACGAAAAAGACATCGTTCGAAGAAGTGCCGCTTCATACTGCGTGCCTTACATATTTGGGCTTCTATTTGCTGATGATACTCGGCTACATCAATCAGTTGCTCTTTGTGCCGAAAGTAGCGAAAGAAGAAAATCGTGATGGTTATGTAACACTCTATGATGCGTTTGAGAGTTTTTATTCACGTTACGTTTACAGACGTGTACGTGATTGTTGGAATCGCCCAATATGCAGTGTACCTGGTGCAGAGGTAACGCTCAAAGATCGTGTAACAATCGATTATGGCTGGAGTTTTCAATTCACTGGCACCGAGACACGTTGCCTTAATTTGGGTTCATACAATTATTTGGGTTTCGCTGATTCCAAAGGCCCTTGCGCTGAGCAAGCGGAAAAAACAGCACGCGAAATGGGCTTGGCAATGACTTCAACACGGGTCGAGTTTGGTACAACCCAGTTGCATTTGGATTTGGAACGTTTAACAGCACGCTATTTAGGTGTTGAAGATGCTATTGTTTTTGGTATGGGATTTGCAACGAATTCACTCAATTTGCCATCTCTCATTTCGCCGGGTTGTTTGGTGCTGAGCGATGAAAAAAATCATGCATCCATTATATTGGGTCTACGTTTGTCCCGGTGCTACCACAAAGGTATTCAAACATAATAATATGCGTGATTTGGAACGGTTGCTACGTTATAATATTGTTTATGGAAATTCCAAAGCTGGCGGTAAACCATGGAAAAAGATAATGATTTTGGTTGAGGGTGTTTTCAGCATGGAGGGTTCCATTGTACGTTTGCCTGAGATTATCGCATTGAAGAAAAAGTACAAAGCATACTTGTATTTAGATGAGGCACATAGTATTGGCGCTATGGGTCCCAATGGTGGAGGTGTTGTGGATTACTTTGGTGTGGATCCTCAAGATGTGGATATATTGATGGGTACCTTTACAAAGAGTTTCGGTAGTGCTGGTGGTTACATAGCTGGATCGAAGGTAAGCACTTAATATAGTGATAGAGGAGGGTGGGTTAAAGGAAGAGACAGAACAGACTGGGCGGGAGAGTAAAGTAAAATTTATATGAAGGAGAAATATTAAAAAGTGAAAAGAGAAAAATGAAGGAGAGCAAATCTACACAGATGATAAGAATAATTGAAAGAGAGAATAACGACCGAAATAATAGGAGGAAATGAAAGAGAACGCTCTGCTTTGATAGATCGATATGGATAATTGAAAGGTTTAAAAGAGAGAGAAGAGCGGCAAGTGAAAAACAACAAGACATAGAAAAGATATAGATGAAAAGTAAAACCTAAAGATGGAGGGAAAAAGAGGGAAACGAAAGAGAATGAGAGTAAATACTTAAGAAAGGAGGGTTGAACGACAGCAAGAAGTGAAAAGAGAGATGAATTTGTTAAAGAAGAGAGGGGAAATGGGGAGAGTGAGAGGGCTAGATTTCAAAAGATTCGGAAAAGGTTAAAGAAAAAAGCGAGATAAAGGGTGGGAGAGTTAGCATAGACCGCAATAAGGCAGAAAATTTAGAGGTCAGAACGGGAAAAAATTAGGGCAGGTAGAGGGAAGATTTATATCGATAATCTACAACAAAAACTTCCAAAATAGCATATGAAACGGAAGAAAGATGACAATAGGGTAAAGGGAGATATATGAAAAGACACGAGTGTAAGTAAGGCTGAGCAAGCAAGAGAGAGATATAAGTAAGAGCCAAAGAAGAGACTGATCCCACCGGATGAAGGGAAACAAATCGCGGTAAAGCACGACTGTCAACCCTGCGACTCGTTTGGGATATTGGAAGATAAGGGAAGTGAGTGGGCCATAGTTCTATAGGTGGATGCCATTTCGGGATGTCGCCATAAAGGTGGGCCAGGGGTGACTCTAGAACGCTTTTGTACGATATGGGTATCAAATGAAAGGTTTTAATGATTATTTAAAAGGAAGTGGGCCTTAGTTCTATAGGTGGACGCCTTTTCGAGATATCGCCATAAAGGTTGACCAGGGGTGACTCTAGAATGTGTTTGTACGATATGGGTATCAAATGAAAGGCGTTAATGATTATTTAAAAGGGAGTGGGCCTTAGTTCTATAGGTGGACGCCTTTTCGAGATATCGCCATAAAGGTGGACCAGAGGTGACTCTAGAATGCGTATGTACTATATCGGTATCAAATGAAAGGTGTTAATGATTATTTATAGGTGGACGCCTCTTCGAGATATCGCCATAAAGGTGGACCAGGGGTGACTCTAGAATGCGTTTGCACGATATGGGTATCAAATGAAAGGTGTTAATGAGTATTTTAAAAGGGAGTGGGCCTTAGTTCTATAGGTGGACACCTTTTCGAGATATCGCCATAAAGGTGGACCAGGGTTAACTCTAGAATGCGTTTGTACGTTATGGGTATCAAATGAAAGGCGTTAATGATTATTTAAAAGGGAGTGGGCCTTAGTTCTATAGGTGGACGCCTTTTCGAGATATCGCCATAAAGCTGGAGCAGGGGTGACTCTATAATGTGTTTGTACGATATGGGTATCAAATTAAAGGTATTAATGAAGGTTTTGAAAGGGAGTGGCCCTTAGTTGTATATGTGAAGGCGTCAATAAACCAATCCAATCACCATGTTTCATCCCTTTTTTCGTATTTGGTATAGAATTATGGAATTTCTTTTATTTTTCTAAATTTTCGATATCGAAAAAGTGGGCGTGGTCATGGTCGGATTTCGCCCATGTTTTATACCAAGATAAAGTGAGTTCAGATAAGTACGTGAACTAAGTTTAGTAAAGATATATAGATTTTTGCTCAAGCTATCGTGTTAACGGCCGAGCGGAAGGTCAGCCGGTCGACTGTGTATAAAAACTGGGCGTGGCTTTAGCCGATTTCGCCCATTTTCAGAGAAAACTGTTATCGTCATAGAAGCTTTGCCCTTACCAAATTTCACAAGGATTGGTAAATTTTTGTTCGACTTATGGCATTAAAAGTATTCTACACAAATTAAATGAAAAAGGGCGGAGCCACGTCCATTTTGAAAATTTCTTTTGTTTTTGTATTTTGTTGCACCATGTCATTACTGGATTTCAATGTTGACATAATTTACTTATATACTGTAAATATATTGAATTTTTTTTTAAATTTGACTTTTAAAAATTTTTTTTTAAAAAGTGGGCGTGTTCTTCGTCCGATTTTGCTAATTTTTATTAAGCACACATATAGTAATAGGAGTAATGTTCCTGCCAAATTTCATCATTATATCTTCAACGACTGCCAAATTACAAATTGCAAAACTTTGAAATTACCTTCTTTTAAAAGTGGGCGGTGCCACGCCCTTTGTCAAAAATTTTACTAATTTTCGATTCTGCGTCATAAGTTCAACACACCTACCAAGTTCCATCGCTTTGTTCGACTTCGGTAATGAATTATCGCCCTTTTTCGATTTTTCGAAATTTTCGATATCGAAAAAGTGGGCGTGTTTATAGTCCGATATCGTTCATTTTAAAGAGCGATCTGAGATGAGTGCCCAGGAACTGACATACCAAATTTCATCAAGCTACCTCAACATTTACTCAAGTTATCGTATTAACGGACAGACGGACGGAGGGACGGACGGAAATGGCTCAATCAAATTTTTTTTCGATACTGATGATTTTGATATATGCAAGTTTATATCTATCTCGATTCCTTTATACCTGTACAACCAACCGTTATCCAATCAAAGTTAATATACTCTGTGTGCAAAGCACGTTGAGTATAAAAAGAGGAAGAAGATAGAGTAAACGAGAGAGCGGAGGAAATTTAGAAATAGAGAAAACGATTCGATGGCGGTGGGAGGCAGGAAATAGAAGATAGGAACTGTGAGTGGTTGTTGTTATTGTAACGATAAGGTTAATCCCCGAAGGCTTTGGGGAGTGTTATCGATGGGGTGGTCCTTTGCCGGATACAGATCCGGTACGCTCCGGTAAGATATCACCATTAAGGTGCTAGCCCGACCATCTCGGCAATGATTTATATGGCCACATTAAACCTTCAGGCCCTCCCTCCCTTTCCACCCCCAAGTTCCATGAGGAACCCGCTGGGGAATTGTGAGTGGTCACACCTATGGCTTGATTACAATTTTTGGATGGCATTAAATGGGGCGAAGCACTGTTAACACAACAACAGCAGAAGAAAGGAAGTATGGAGCATTTGGCACTGCAAGGGAGACGTATTGAGCCTTCCTCAAGGCTGTTTGCTTTGTTAGACGACGGGAAATGGAATAGTTTGACAAAGCAAGAAACGAGAATATAAAATAGGGAGAGCAAATAAGGGAAACTGATTGAAGTGGAGATGTAGCGTTAGATAGCGAAAGAAAATTGAAGGCAGTGAAATAAATAATTGCACACTTCATAATGATTTTTTTATTTTTGTAGAAACTAATCGACTTTTTGCGCACAAACAGTCACGCACATTGCTATGCAAGTAGCATGTCACCGCCAATTGCACAACAGATCTACACATCGATGAGCATGATAATGGGTTTGGACGGCACATATATAGGGCGTAAGAAGATCGATCAGCTAGCGCGCAATACACGCTACTTCCGACGTCGTTTGGCACAAATGGGTGTTATCACGTATGGCCACGAAGATTCACCAGTCGTGCCCATGTTGGTGTACCTGTTTTCTAAAATTGGGTGAGTTGCTAAACTACTATATCTTTCCTTCCAAACAAGGTACTTACTGCGATTTTCATTGCAGCGCTGTTGTACGAACGTTAACAACGCGACATATCGCCGTTGTAGGTGTTGGATTTCCAGCGACACCCATTATGGAGGGACGTATACGCTATTGCCTCTCCGCTGCACATACCAAAGAACAATTAGATTATGCACTTGAAGTTATCGATGAAATAAGTGATACAGTTGGCCTAAAATACTCTCGTAAACCTCGCGAACCTAATCCAATAGAGTACTGAAAATTAAAACCATTCTTCCTTAGTACGTACATACATCTGCATATATGAGTGTACAACTAAAGGCACTCGCAAGCAAATGGAAAGAAAATATACTATAGAATATTGTGGTAGCAATGTAAAGCGAAACGTGAAGGAATTGCAAAGACGTGGTTGTAAATATGCATATATAAAATGTGGCGTATAATCAGCAAACATTTTCGGTCTCGGCTGGCATTTTCGAAGTCCGTTCTAACTGCAAAGAAATATGATCCCCGGAATCATTGTGTTTTAAGATTGCAATGTATTTCGTGAAGCAGAAACAGAAGAGTTCAGGGAGGAAAAGCGGTTATGATCTTCATGTTTTGCTAGGGCATCAGTTTTTGGGTTGACAGTTCTTTGCCTTTGGTGACTGTTGTTGTTGTTGTAGCGATAAGAACACTCCCGAAAGCCTTGGCTGTTATCGACGTTGATGGCCCTTTGCCGGATCCGGTACGTTCCGGTAACGAGCACCATTAAGGTACTAGCCCCACCATCTCAGAAACGATTTGGTATGACCACATGCAATGAAATGCCACTTTATTTTCATGTTAGTCATATTAGAGTCGAATTTGAAAATACTAATTGTATGCTAACAGATAACCCCTATTCCGTACATCGACTAAAAAGGGAAGGATTCCTCTTTGGAGTTGTAAGAGTAGGGCAATAGTAGTTTATAACATATAATAAATCCATTTGGGTTCAACAAAAGTTGGATACGGGTACTCGAAGTCTTTCCGAGGCGAACAAGCACTTTATAAATATGAACAAAAAATGTGAAACTTTGTTTCAAAGTATTTTTGTTCATTTATACCCAATAATGTCAAGGTCCATAGTTTTATTTAAATATCAGAAGCTCACTTTTCTCACATATTCAGGACTGTTGTTGATGTAGCGATAAGGACACTCCCCGAAGGCCTTGGGGAGTGTTATCCATGTTGATGGTCCGTTGCTGGATGTAGATCCGGTACGTTCCGGTAACAAGCACCATAAAGGTACTAACCCCACCAAATCGAGAACGATTTGGTATGACCACATGACACCTTCTAGGCCATACCGCTCTCACACCCCCTAGATCCATCAAGACTTCGGGGTCGCCAGAGCCTAGGCTGCTAATGAAACAGTATTGGCTACGGGTAGGTGAGGTTGACAATTGGGTTGGAGAAACTATATATTGCACTGGCAACTCCTTGAGAGGGTTGGGCTACACATAATGTGGATCGAACGGAAATTGTTTGATGGGATTAATAAAAAATGTATGACTCATATATGACTTGATTACTTTTCACAGGGATTCTAGGGGTTGATAAGCGCAATACGAAGCTTTAAAACTTCAGAGCTTCCGCAACTCGATTACCAACCTCACCTACGCGAGGGGAATCCTGTTACAAATATGAATGTATTATACACATAGCAGGCGAGGCTTCGGCGACCCCAAGCTGCGCATGGAACTAGGGAGTGGTGAGCGGTATGACCTAGAAGTTTAATGTGGTGATATTAATCGTTACCGAGATGGTCGGGCTAGTACCTTTATGGTGCTTGTTACCGAAAGGTGCCAGATCTACATCGATAACACCCCAAAACCTTCGGTGAGTGTCTATATCATTAATACAACAACAACATTACTTCTCACAAGGCGAACAATAATTTAATGATATAAAATTGTGGTTATAAGTAACTTTCTTCAATATCTCCTCATGCCAAAGCTCATAGCTATCCTTTTTTTGTATATATTTAGGCGACAAAGGTGCTTTTTACATGCTGAGCCGACAGGAATAGGTAACTTGCAGTGCATTGGATATATAAATGCGCTTATAATGAGCGCAAATAGTCTGATTCATAAATGAGTCATTAAAGAGTATTAAGTTTATGGCTCATATATGAGTATATTTGTTTGTTAGATGACTTAATAACGTTGAAACATAGTTTTTCAAACTAATAAATAACATATAAGGCGAACAATAATTGTTAAATTAAAAAAAAATACCACAAAATATGAAATTTTGTTCCTAAGTAACTTTGTTCAATATACTAATTTTAAGGTTCATAACTATAGCTCAGATTTCTGCACATATTTATTGCTCATATGGAACTTCTAAATACTGATCGGGCGGAAATTGTTTGCTGGGTATATCTCTTTTTTTGTAAATGTGCTTATAATGAACGTAAACTGGTTTGAGTCATAAGAGAGTTAATACCGAGTGATAATCTTATGACTCATATCTGACTCTGAATGCTCGCTAGTATAGTATATGCAGTGCCTTTAAACAGCTCCCTACATATATATTGTACGCACGCATCTACTTGCTCTTCTCTCTTTGAATTTTACTTAAAAGTTCATTTTAAAAAAATGAAGAAAATTAGCAACACCAACTAAGCACTAAAGTATGTTTGATATAAATAGAAAGTAAGTTTACATATCTGAATCCATACCGTAAGCACAATTATAAGCGCTTTTGTTTGTATGCACTGCCAGCTGATGATCAACAGTCAGTGGCGGCTAATAGTAGGTACATTTATATCGTTGGACGAGTGTGTGTTTATGGTAGATGAATTCTGATAATCAACAAAAATTGTTATTTTTATAATAAACTTTGTAATATTAGCATTCATTTAAATATTTATGTATCAATAAATAAATGTAAACGCATACAGATTGTTGTCCATTGTACTCTGCTGTTGCTGTCAATAATAAGAATTCTACAATATATACAAATAGTTACATTAAACAAATAATTACTATTTATATAAATAATGCTAGAATGACAAGTTTTATTATTGTCATTTTCATTTCGCAAGTATTTCATTTTTTGTTGGTTTTTTAGTAGCTACTACTGTAATATGGAATCATAATATTCCAATGTATTTAATATGTATTTGTATTTTTAGTTGTAATTTATTTTGAGCTATAAAATTATGAAATAAAATCATACAATTTTCCTTTTATTAATTAATAAATACCTACTAATGAACAATGTGCCTAAAAATGTATTCTTTATATAGATTGGGGAGTGATTTACTAGGTTCAGAAAACGTTGTGTCAGTATACTAAAGCTATCTTTCATAAGTCTATATCTATGGATTAGAGAAAGGTCGCCTTTTACTAAATAAGTAGCTTTACAATTATATTCTTGACACAAACAGAACGTGCACAAAAGTCTTGATAAGTAAGCCCTATTCGAGTCCACAATTTGCGCTAGCACCAAGACCGCAGTATGTCTTGAGGACAACCTTCTGTACACATCACAACACAGAGGAGTAGTATGCAGAGCTATACATAAATGATGCATACATGTATGGTTGCTAAAAACCACCTATCACTTTGCTATACCTTTTTAGAGCTACTGTCCGGAAGATAGCTATAAAGCTTTCACGAGTCAGCGGTCCGGTATTGAGGGCGTCTTTAAGGCGTGGGCTATGGACTTCACCGAAAGGGAGAACCTTGCTTGAAGCATTTACCTGGCTAGATATAGTGTCATATGTGGTCATATTAAATCGTTCGAGCTTGTACCTTGATGGTGCTTGTTACCGGGTTATACCGGACCCAACACCTTTATCGCTACAAAAACAACAACACACCTCAATGAAATGTTTTCGGTTCCATAATCCACATAACTTTCGTAAGTGTCAATATTTACATACCATGTGAGTGGAAGATCAGTGAGGGCTATACTCAAAAGGCGCAGTCAACGGCATATCAATTTAAGGATTTAAATATGCTCATAGTTAAGAAACGTTTCTATCGGAACACGGCTATGGAAGCAGAGGTAGAGGGCGGCCCCACTCCGTTGGAAGGACCAGGTAGAAAACGATTTAAACTCCCTTGGTGTGACCAATTCGCGCCGGTTGGCAGACAGAAGGAGCGACTGGCGCGCTTTGTTGGACGGCCATAACCGTTTAAACGGTTAAGCGCCAATTAAGTAAGTTAAGAAACGCCAACATTCGCCATTTTGTTTAATATGTATTTAGTTCAGTGGACATTTCCAATAATCTGGAGTGCCAGAATTTAGTACTAATACTAAAACCCACTTAGAACTATCTACTTACCGGCTATATGACTGCTGTTGTTGTTGTTGTAGCAGTGCTTCGATAGGTGCGACCAATCACAAATTATCATTAAAATCCTCTAATGGGAGTCCAAGAAAACTTGCTGTTTCAACAGGGGGTTGGTGGGGTGGCATAATGAGAGGGGTGTTAGAGGTGTTGGTTCCACACAACAATTGAAGATATGGTTGGTGTCATGTGGAGACACATTGCAAGCAGGACATATAGTTTGTATGTCGGGATTGATTCTGGATAGGTAAGAGTTTAACCTGTTACAATATCCAGATCGAAGTTGAGCTAGAGTGACGCGCGTTTCCCTAGGGAGAGTGCGTTCTTCCTCTGCTAGTTCTGGGTATTTTTCTTTCGAGTACCGGATTTGCCGAGCAATTCCTGACAAAGAGGTCCGACGCCTGTTTGTGGATATCACTGAGGACCTGCTTGTGCTTTTTTGCTTCTTACGGATGTGTTCTCAGGTGCCGTATTTCCTCATAATGCTTATGGAGATGACCCCTTAAGCCCCTGGGCGGAGCAGCCTCATTAATCAGATGTCTTTTGGGATGCCCAGGTTTTTAGGTATTCAACAGAAACTGTGTTCAGCATTTCATTTTTCTCCCTAATGGGGAGTACTCTCGCCTCAGAGTGTAGATGATGTTCTGGGGAAATAAGAAAACATCCCGTGGTTGTTCTAAGGGTAGTATTTCGGCAGGCCTGTATTTTCTTCCAGTGAGTAACCTTTAGGCTTGGCGACCATATCGGGGACGCATAGCATGCAATCGGCCGGCCAATTGCTTTGTAAGTGGGGATGGTAAGCATTTCTTTCTTTTCTTTTATTTCGGCTGCATGCTCTCCAAAATGTAGATCCTGATCGAACATCACACCCAAGGTCTTAGGGTGTAAGACAGTCGGTAGCGTGGTGCCATCGACGTGGATGTTCGTCGACATTTAGAGCGTCCATGTTGCAAATAAGGTCGCCGATGATTTGGTCGGTGACAATGTCAGGTTTCGCGAGGCGAAGAAGCTGGAGAGATCGGGAAGATATCTGTGGCCATTTTTTTGAAATCATCGGGGTAGGAAACGATAGTGAATCTATGATAGTGACTATATGACTGCTTAACTCCGTCGGTATAGTATTCGAGCGTATCACTTATAATTCCTCCGAAAAGGAAACCGAAGAGATGAAGGGCATATCTGAAAACCAGTTGGGCTTTAGAAAAGGAAGACCAACACCACGCATTAAACATGGCCAAAAGTGCTGCCCAAAAGACCATTAGTGACCCGCTATTGCTCGAGTGCTCAAAGGAATATTATAAGAATAATCTAAGATGTAAAGATGCGCATAGTAGTATGCATAGGATGCAGTCGAAGTCGGAGATTCATCTCGCGTCTCGAAGCCTTGCCGATTTTCCCTTGACATCAGTACAGGGTAACGTAGGCCCTCCTAGCCCTGTTCCTCACATTAAGATACCATGCCAAGTATAATGCCATGTTACTTAACAGTGTCAGACAAAACCAGTAGGATTCCTTCAATCGATGACCGTCTAAACTTAGATCTTCATGTACAGAACTAGGTCCGTTTAACAGGTGAAGGGGGCTAATCTGCATACTTCCAACCACCTGGTTACGACACCCTTGTGCCCCTTTAAAACGTCTCTCAGTGTATTCAGAAATTACCTCTGAAAAGGACTGCCGCGTCAATAGCACATAAGTACATACTTATAACCCATTGGCAGCACCTACGTTCTATGTCCTGAAAGAGATCGCTCACAACCAGGACCCAAAACGAGAGATGAAAAAACTCCACAGGGTGCCATAGGGACACTTCAAACTCTTTGGTCTCCAGTGACCCCTCATCACTTTGAAATCCCATTAAAGGACCGTTCTCGTTAAGATGACCGTTAAATAGGCGGGTGTCGATGCCGTAAACCGCGCACGAGCAATACTGTTCCTTACGTAAAAATCTATGAGGCGTTGGAAGACTCCCGTTAGAGAACTTTGAAGACAATTTGTGAGTGGTCGCGCCTGTTGAATGGGGCGAAGCAATGTTAACACAATCACTTTAGCGTTTTTGAAGGGAAGGTGGACAGGCTCTTTGGCTTAAAGTCATGTGCTTTTGAGACTTTGTCCATATTCCACGACTTGGATATATAACCAGCCCTCTTACAGTTGGCGTAAATGGGAGACTGCTGCAGGAAATCCAGAAATTATCCTATCCTGACCAGGTGGGTTCTAGATCTTAAAACTGCTACGGGCTAATGCAAGTTAGCTTTCCCATGAGCGATATATGACATTCTTCTCAGGTCAGCAATCGGAGGAAGTGCAGCAGATTCCTGAGCACCTAAAACATCGAGAAATAAGTGTCCATTGAAGACTTAGCAAATCCCTCATCGCCTATAGCCCACCTTCCACCTACAGTTCTCAAGTACCCAATGGAGCAATATCCCTGAATACATCTGACTTGCACTATCACTGTTATGATCCCTGTCCCGTTTTGATTTTTCTCAAACGTATTGGGACGTCTAGCGTCGACTCATCGAGCGCTGAACCCTCCATTACCAACTCATCGGTCTATCCCTTTATGATCGGGAAAGCTGCATAAATGTATGATCCGGCCTGAGCGAGTACAATGAAGTAAGATTAGTATGTTGGCTACTGTTTGGTCGCTTATCCTAGCAAAGACTGAACATCTTACCATAAAGAGATTGGATGATTCCACATAGTCATGTTACATTTAGTTCATACAGCGTGGGCTGTCCATGTTATTAAGGCGCATCCATTGGGTGGGGTTCTGCGAGCACTACAATTACCTTGGATGGTTAAACTTTAGTAAACCCTAATAGCTCCGCGGCAACAACTGGTCAGAATAACTTCGACAATTAGAAAGAAGCGGTATTTGCCTAGAAGCGGTGTTTAACTGACTCGTGGCCCATCTGTGAAGAAGTAAAAAGCAAATGGACCAATTTCAGATTGAAAGTACCTGATGGTGCCAAAAGATCAGCGCTACAAGAGTAGCTCCATGGTACTATGATTGAGGTCAAGAAATCCCTAACAGCCCATCGACCTAAAGATGGCAGAGCTTAACGCTCTTAATGTCGCCTGCCAATTAGGGTAAATATTAGGTTATGTTAGGTTGAACTGGCGGATCCGAGAGGACTTCACATAGACTGAATGAGTCCATAGTTTAACCACAGTTTTTACAACGACCAAACTAAAAACCCTATCAGTAACCAGAACCTGTTATAAAACAACACTGTCTTCTTTGCAAATACTTGAATCTAGACCTGAAAGCTACTTGCTGCTTCTACAGGTAAAAGCTGGAGTCTTAGTCTGGCGAGCGTAGGGCACGAGCCCGAAACGTGGTCAATATTTTCCTCCAACCCACACTTCATACATCTGCTACCATGACTAGGCCTAAATGCATGTAACGCCAGGAGGTACGATTCACTCCGAATACTCATCATGAGCATATAGTCCCCTCACTAATTAATGACAAGAGTAACTTGGTTAGTCTATAGCCGTCAGCCCCCTACATGATTTTCGACACTTTGTAGTTCCGCGCTTGGTTCCCGCCTTTGCTGCTTGGTCGATCATGGGCAACTATCGCCTTGTTTTAGTATCGTCCAATCTGATCGGGATTTTTACGGTACAAGCTTCGAAGGATGCATCCTCTTTAGCTAGTTCATCCGATTTTTTCATTTACATCTATTCCCACGTTCCCAAGGACCCAATATACTTAGATGAATACTAATCCCTAGCCCGGTTCTTTCCAGGGATTGCTTACACTATAAAACACACGCTGATTTGCTGTAATATAAAAGATGGCAGTTGCGGTTTAAGCTATTTCCCCCAGTGTTTCTACTCGATTGGTCAGGGCTACTACTTCCGCCTGAAAAATATTGAAGTGATTACTTTGGAACCATCAGTGACAACTGTATCGTCTCGTCTGCCATTGCAGAACCTTTGCGCCAACCGTCCACCGTCCAGCTATGTTGGGGCTTTAAGAGACCCATGGAAGCGCAGGTAGGGAATTAAGTAGTTTTCTCATTCAGTATTTGATGACGCTACACTTGTACGTCGGTATGGTATGCGCTCGTTGCAGTGTTACTGCCTATCTACTTCGCCAACAGGTCTACAGGTGAAATGTGCAGAATGGCATACAGTGCAGTCATTGTGGTTGTTATACAAAGCATTGATAGCATACATGCCCACACAAATTTTGTGAAGTAGGCACTTTTTTTTGTGGCTGTCCACAAAAAACGGACTTCACAGTACAGGCGGCGATCCATAAATTATGTGACGAGTCACGCTCTAACACGGACGCAAACAAGCAGGCGTTACTATTCGGCACAGAAGGAGAAGGGAGGTCGAAAAACAGGAATGTGCTTCACGTAATTTATAGGTGTCCCTTAGGATAGGCATTACATTCGCTGCGAATAACCAATGAGAGAGAGAGAGGCTGATGAAAACCACGTTTATTTTTTTTTATATTTTTATTTAGGCCTGGAAGCACTGCGACCTTTGTGCAGATCTATTGTGCATGACCTTTCAGCCTAATTTTGTATGTGGAGGCTTTTGATGTATCTAAGTACCTCAGGTTTTTACCCTATCAAGGGATAAGAGTCACACCACCTAGATGGGAGAGTCTCTGCCTAGCCAGAGCGACGCATTCGCAGAGAATGTGAACCGGCGTTTCATCCTCCAGCTCACAGAAACGACAAATTTGGTATCGGATAGATTTAACTTACTTAGGTGATATCGTAGACCACAGTGTCCCGTATAGTACCCAGTGAGAGTTCTTAGGTCCTCCCTGCTTAGATTAATGAGTTTGGCTGATACTTTCGTTGCCGGAAGTATAAACAGTTTGGCCTGTCTTTGCCCTGGGCAGTCAATCCAGTGACGTCTGAATTGTTTAGTTTCCCAGTTACTTATAGTTTCCCTGGTGTGTGCTTTTGTAAGTCCACAAAAGGGCTCTGGACCATAGAATGCTGCTATAGCACCCTGCTTTGCTAGGTAATCTGCATGTTCATTACCTTCATGTCCCTGATGTCCGGGAACCCATCCTAACAAAACCTTGTTTTTGGCTCCCAGGTCATTAAGGATTTCAGTGCAGTCATCCACTAGCTTAGATGTAACTGTGTAGGATTGCAAGGCACGCAGGGCCGCCTGACTGTCCGACATAATGTAGATGCTCTTCGATGTTGAGCCTCTCCGCAGACATTCTCTACCACAGACTTCTATTGCATGGATTTCTGCCTGAAATATGGTGGGGTAGCATCCCATTGGTATCGATTTCTTGAAGTTCGGCCCATAGATGCCAGCTCCCGTTCTTCCGTCATCGAATTTCGATCCATCCGTGAACCAGACCTCTGAGTCAGGGTCATTATAGGGATTCCCTGTTTTCCAGTGGGTCATGTCCACAATGGACACCTCGAATATCGTAACGGGTTTCAAAAATACTTTATTACACGAATATCGAAAAAGTGCACAATCATGAGAATGACTTTGTGTTACCACATTATTACAATATAGTTAACCTAGAGACATAATAATCTCCCACGCTAATAAAGTTCACGGTCTTGAAGTCGGACCGGTGGCTTACGTGCCCTTCCCGATCGTCTTACGGACTCGGGTCGTCGTACGGTTTCTGGTTGTGGATGTACTTCCTCGTATCTTTCTGTTCGTTGTTGCGGAGCTATGTGCGTGGCTACTCGACGGGATTATATCGTTTTGTCGCTTCTGTTTCCTCTCTGATACGGTGGTTTCTTTGTGATCCTCGACATGAGTTACACTTGATCTATGGAGTTGATTTATGAGTCGCTTGAGGATGTAGCCATTATCTAATTTAACCTGATAATGTAGCTTTCCATACTTTACTGTAACTACGCCGAATTTCCATGTTGCTTTATTTTTGTGAAACCATCTTACTTGTACCCGGTCTCCCACGCTAACTTTTCGAACCCACTGTGAGACCCTAGGAGGCGACGTTGCTTCGTCGTATTGTACGGATTTAATGGCGTCTAGCCTGGTTCGAATTTTCCGACCCAGGTAAATTTCCGCGGTAGTTTTGTTATTTTCTAAGGTTGTGATTCGATAACGGCTGACAATTTCTTGTACCTTCTTGCGCATTGGTGCGTTAACATGTTGCATTGCTTCAATTTTGTTCTCCAACGTTTGAATGCCTTTCCCCTAACCCGTTGTAGACGGATGCGCTGGTGCGATGAATTTTTGAACGATGCCGTTACTTTGGCAGAATAATTTGAACGATTTGCTTTGAAAAATTGTAGCGTTGTCGGAGACTAGTACTTGTGGCAGTCCATGCGTTGAAAATATTTCTTGTAATAACTCGATCGTGCTCACGGAAGTTGGTGCGCTCTTTACTACTTTTATTTCTGGCCATTTTGACTTTGCGTCGATGAGAACGAAGAAAAGATAGTTTTGAAATGGACCTGCATAGTCCATGTGAACCCTTTCACAATTTTCTTTTCTTTTTTTCAAAACCACAGGCAAATCAGTGTCGTATGGCCTTAATACCCTATCGGTTAGTATTTCGCGCTTAAGTCTTTCAAATGCGGATTGACAGTCCTCCGACCATTTAAATTTTGTATTTTTGGACAGTAGCTTCCTCAACGGGGCCGTAATAGTCGACAAATTTGGGATGAATCGTGAATAATACGTTATCATTCCCAAAAATCTCCTCAGCTCATCTTGGGTGTTCGGAATCGGAATATTGCGAATGGCTTTTACTTTTTCCGAACACTTTGTATTTTATTGTATTCTATCGTATACCCCAAATATTGTATTTTTTCTCTGTAGAACTGACATTTTTCTCTGTTAACGTGCCAGTTGTATTCTTTTAATTTTTCTAAGCACATCATTAACCTTTCTTCACATTCTTGTTTAGTTTTCGCAAATACAATAATATCATCAAAATACGATGATGTTCCTGGCAAGTCGCGTAAGATTTGGTCTAAAATACAGTTGAATTCGCTCGGAGCTGTCTTAACCCCGAACGCGAACCGATTCATGCAATAAGTGCCTCTGTGTGTAGATATTGTTTGGATGTGTTTACTTTCTTCATCGACCCTCACGTGCAGGTAGGCTATATACAAATCAAGCTTACAGAAGTGTTTGCAATTTCTAAGCGTATTCAGTATTTCGTCAACTCTTTTGATTGGGTAGAGTGCTGGCTCTAACTGTGGGTTGACGGCTATTTTGTAGTCAACGCACAAGCGGACCTTGCCATTCGGTTTCGGAATAACCCCTAATGGGGACCCCCAGTTACTTGTCTTTACTTTCGTGATAATTCCGTCGCGTTCCCATTCTGCAAATTCTTCTTCAACCTTATCTCTTAATGCGACGGGAACTTGTCGCTCCTTCAGAAATACAGGCTTTGCTACTGATATTAACTTCAGCGAGTACAAAATATTTGGTATGCACACAACTTTTTCTTCGAATACTTCTGGATATTTCGTTACTAAAGTTTCAATAGAATTTATGTTGCATAGAGTTTTAGCTTTTAATTGCTTATCAACATCTTCTAGCGTTATACCTAGCTTGCGAATCCAAACTCGACCTAAGATAAGAGGATGTCTAGAAGATACAACATACAGATCTTCTATTGACTTTTTATTCTTGTACTCTACAGTTACTTTTGCTACTCATTTTGGTAGAAATATTTCCCCGGTATACGAGCGGAACGCGACGTTTGATATCTTTAGGCTTACATCCAGTTTCAGCTTATTGAAATCATTTTCTGGTAATAACGTGTACACGGTCCCTGAGCCAACTTCGAACTTTTGGCTTTTGCCCTCTATTAGTACTTTTGTATAAAACTTTTCTGTCTCACTATTCGACATTTCTGTCGATTTGTTATATATGTCTATCACTTTGTGAATATCCCCAGCATCTTCTGAAAATTACTTTCTGAATCTGTAACTTTACCCTTCAGGCAAAGGAACTGGTACGTGATATATCACAAACTGGTCACAAATAAAGGTACCTGTCACTTTTCCTATCCTTTACTATGGAAAAGACTTGCAACTTTAACACTTGGTTGTCATTGGAGGTGACCAATTGCCACCGTATAGAGACTTTTGGGGCAAAACTGTGACCAATTGCCACCGTATAGAGACTTTCGTGGGCAAAACTGTGATGGGTTGAAAGAACAGGTTCTTTGACGACATTTAACTGGTAGACCGGTGATGGGTCCAAAGACCCAGTTCTTTGATGGGTTTGTGATGGCATTCATTTGACAAGACTGCGGTGGCAGATCTGTGATGGGTCAGGAAGGCTCATGCAAACGTTACCTACAAAACATAAATTCCCTTTTACAAATTCAAACATCTTATCTTTGTTTTATTGCAATACTTTTATTGTATTTTACGTATATTTTCAAAGGAAAGCAAAATTGCAATTTTTAATTCCAAAAATTAAATATGTATGTAGATGAAAGCAGTTACATATGTAATTTCAGTTCAAACATAGAATGTAATTCATAGGCTATACATATATATACACATATTTTTGTACATGGAGTCGCTCACAGCTTATTTCGTTCACTAACATTTTTATACTCAGTTGAGCAGAGCTCACAGAGTATATTAAGTTTGATTGGATAACGGTTGGTTGTACATATATAAAGGAATCGAGATAGATATAGACTTCCATATATCAAAATAATCAGGATCGAAAAAAAATTTGATTGAGCCATGTCCGTCCGTCCGTCCGTTAACACGATAACTTGAGTAAATTTTGAGGTATCTTGATGAAATTTGGTATGTAGTTCCTGAGCACTCATCTCAGATCGCTATTTAAAATGAACGATATCGGACTATAACCACGCCCACTTTTTCGATATCGAAAAATTTCGAAAAACCGAAAAAGTGCGATAATTCATTACAAAAGACAGATAAAGCGACGAAACTTGGTAGATGAGTTGAACTTATGACGCAGAATAGAAAATTAGTAAAATTTTGGACAATGGGCGTGGCACCGCCCACTTTTAAAAGAAGGTAATTTAAAGTTTTGCAAGCTGTAATTTGGCAGTCGTTGAAGATATCATGATGAAATTTGGCAGGAACGTTACTCGTATTACTATATGTACGCTTAATAAAAATTAGCAAAATCGGAGAAGGACCACGCCCACTTTTAAAAAAAAATTTTTTAAAGTAAAATTTTACAAAAAATGTAATATCTTTACAGTATATAAGTAAATTATGTCAACATTCAACTCCAGTAATGATATGGTGCAACAAAATACAAAAATAAAAGAAAATTTCAAAATGGGCGTGGCTCCGCCCTTTTTCATTTAATTTGTCTAGGATACTTTTAACGCCATAAGTCGAACAAAAATTAACCAATCCTTGTGAAATTTGGTAGGGGCATAGATTTTATGACGCTAACTGTTTTCTGTGAAAATGGGCGAAATCGGTTGATGCCACGCCCAGTTTTTATACACAGTCGTCCGTCTGTCCCTTCCGCATGGCCGTTAACACGATAACTTGAGCAAAAAATCGACATATCTTTAATGAACTTAGTTCACGTGCTTACTCTGAACTCACTTTATCTTGGTATGAAAAAATGAACGAAATCCGACTATGACCACGCCCACTTTTTCGATATCGAAAATTACGAAAATGAAAAAAATGCCATAATTCTATACCAAATACGAAAAAAGGGATGAAACATGGTAAGGTAATTGGATTGTTTTATTGACGCGAAATATAACTTTAGAAAAAAACTTGTTAAAATGGTTGTGACACCTACCATATTAAGTAGAAGAAAATGAAAAAGTTTCTGCAGGGCGAAATAAAAAAACCCTTAAAATCTTGGCAGGTATTACATATATAAATAAATTAGCGGTATCCAACAGATGATGTTCTGGGTCACCCTGGTCCACATTTTGGTCGATATCTGGAAAACGCCTTCACAATACACTACCACTCCCTTTTAAAACTCTCATTAATACCTTTAATTTGATACCCTATATCGTACAAACTCATTCTAGAGTCACCCCTGGTCCACCTTTATGGCGATATCTCGAAAAGGCGTACACCTATAGAACTAAGGCCCCACTCCCTTTTAAAATACTCATTAACACCTTTCATTTGATACCCATATCGTACAAACATATTCTAGAGTCACCCCTGGTCCACCTTTATGGCGATATCTCGAAAAGGCGTCACACCTATAGAACTAAGGCCCACTCCCTTTTAAAAATACTCATTAACACCTTTCGTTTGATACCCATATCGTACAAACAAATTCTAGAGTCACCCCTGGTCCACCTTTATGGCGATATCTCGAAAAGGCGTCCACCTATAGAACTAAGGCCCACTCCCTTTAAAATACTCATTAACACCTTTCATTTGATACCCATATCGTACAAACAAATTCTAGAGTCACCCCTGGTCCCACCTTTATGGCGATATCTCGAAAAGGCGTCCACCTATAGAACTAAGGACCCACTCCCTTTTAAAATACTCATTAACACCTTTCATTTGATACCCATATCGTACAAACACATTCTAGAGTCACCCCTGGTCCACCTTTATGGCGATATCTCGAAAACGGCGTCCACCTATAGAACTAAGGCCCACTCCCTTTTAAAATACTCATTAACACCTTTCGTTTGATGCCATATTGTACAAACAAATTCTAGAGTCACCCCTGGTCCACCTTTATGGCGATATCTCGAAAAGGCGTCCACCTATAGAACTAAGGACCCACTCCCTTTTAAAATACTCATTAACACCTTTCATTTGATACCCATATCGTACAAACAAATTCTAGAGTCACCCCTGGTCCACCTTTATGGCGATATCTCGAAAAGGCGTCCACCTATACAACTAAGCACCACTCCCTTTTAAAATACTCATTAACACCTTTCATTTGATACCCATATCGTACAAACACATTCTAGAGTCACCCACTGGTCCACCTTTATGGCGATATCTCGAAAAGGCGTCCACCTATAGAACTAAGGCCCACTCCCTTTTAAAATACTCATTAACACCTTTCGTTTGATACCCATATTGTACAAACAAATTCTAGAGTCACCCCTGGTCCACCTTTATGGCGATATCTCGAAAAGCGACCACCTATAGAACTAAGCCCACCACTCCTTTTAAAATACTCATTAACACCTTTCGTTTGATGCCCATATTGTACAAACAAATTCTAGGGTCACCCCTGGTCCACCTTTATGGCGATATCTCGAAACAGGCGTCCACCTATGGAACTAAGGACTACTCCCTTTTAAAATACTCATTAACACCTTTCATTTGATACCCATATCGTACAAACGCATTCTAGAGTCAACCCTGATCCACCTTTATGGCTATATCCCTAAATGGCGTCCACCTATAGAACTATGGCCCACTCCCTCATAAAATACTCTTAATGCCTTTCATTTGATACACATGTCATACAAACACATTCCAGGGTTACCCTCGGTTCATTTTCCTACATGGTTATTTTCCCTTATGTTGTCACCATAGCTCTCAACTGAGTATGTAATGTTCGGTTACACCCGAACTTAACCTTCCTTACTTGTTTTTTTTGTAATTCATAGGCAATACATATATATACACATATTTTTGTACATGGAGTCGCTTACAGCTTATTTCGTTCACTAACATTTTTTTTAATTGCATTAGAGGAAATACTAAGATAATATCTCTAATAATTCCCAATTAAAATAAAACGATTTCTAAAACATAAACCATAAAAAATGTCCTTAAAAATTTGAACAAAGTTCAGGGAAATTTTTTAAAATATGCCAAAACAGCCATCAACATTTTCAACTTTTTGGCAATTCTAGCAAATTTCAACAATTCTAGCATATTTCTGAGTACACAGTTTTGTAGGGCAATCAATTTGAGTGTGCAAGTTAGAGGCTAGCTCAACATTTTTTCTGAACGAAAAAAAATCTTTAAATTCAGGGAAAATGTTTAACTAGCTCTAACTATGGCATTATCATACTGAAATTGACTGGCACACAAAACTGTGTCCTCAGAAATTTGATATAAATTCTGCCAACAAGTTTAAAATTTTGGAAAATTCCCCAGAACTTTGTTCAAATTTTTAAGGACTAAATGTTAGTGGTAACCTATATGTATACATATATCGTCGGCTTAGGTCGCAAAGGTGCCAAGTCCACTTTTTTAAATTTTACAGTAGAGACAGAAAACAATGGGTCATATTAATAAAAAAAGGATATTGCTTTTTTCTCAAATTTTCACAAATATGACATTAATTTGTATGAAAAAACTTTCAAAATTTGAGAAAAGTGTTTAAAAAGCAATTACTTTTTTTTATTAATATGACCCAATGTAAGAATACAAATTAAAATTAATAGTTTTTGTTTTTTCAAGCAATGTTACTTAATTTTGGGTTTCCGTATATGCATTTTTCAGTCATATATTTCAACTTGAAATTTTTATATTCGCATAAAGTTGCCACTTTTTCGTTTCAAAAGAGCAATTGGTGGACTTAGCACATTTTAAAAGAAAGACTAAAGTGCATTAGCGTGATTAAAATAAAATATTATGTTTTTTCATTTAGCTTATTTGATAGAATTCTTTGTTGCTGAATTATACTTAACCCCCGATTCTCTGTTCATTGGCAAATTATAAAGCTTGATAAATAGTCAAGAAAAATATATTGGTATCAAATTTTTTGAACTTTTTGTCAAACTTAATAAAAATAATTTTATTTTTGCGTCAAAACCAAAAGAAATAATTTTATTTCTGACACAGGATTCAAAACACCTGATACAAATATTTTTTTCTTGATTATTTATCAGGCTTGATAATTTGTCAACGAACAAAGAATCGGGGGTTAAACTAAAGACTAAACTCTGCAAATATTGGGTGATTCAAAAAAATGTCGACTGGGTGTTAGCCCCTTAAAAGTTAGTATTTGATGAGAAAATAAGCCTTGGAAAAAATTAGCGCTGTAACTTAACCCTTAGAGATCGCTATTTTTTTGCCTTTCTCATACATTTTGAATGGGAAAAATTGAATTTTTTTAAAAATGAATTTTCTAACAAAAGTTTTGGAATCTTCAAAGCCTCCACTTTAGGAAAAGATAAAGTTTCAAAAATTATAAGAAAAACACTTAAAAAAATCAAGGGGTAAGACCTAGACGACATTTTTTTAATCACCCTAATGTATAAGCTATGTATGTATAAGCAAAAATAATACATTATATTTTCTAGCACGCTTACATATGTTACACAACCTCTGTTTTGTTGGAATTGCAATATTTACATTAGGGTGAGTAAAAAAAAATACTGTTTTCATTTAGCTTATTACCAAATCTAGATTTAGGCACATTAAGGATATTTAATAATATATCTTTTTATAAGTACTAACTGCAACTTAACCCTTAGAGGTAGTTTTTGGTTTTTTTTAAAATTTTCTTTTATCATAACAACTTAAAAACTTAGCCATTTCAAAAGGCTTTAATTGCAAAAATTGATTTAATAATATATCTTTTTATAAGTACTAACTTAACTTAACCCTAAGGGTAGTTTTTGGTTTTTTAATTTCGAATTCAGGTAGTGCTTTCGTTGAGCTTATTTCCTTTTATTTTTTTCAATTGGCGTTTTTTGGTCAGATGGATAGCCCTTCGAAGCTTGTCGTCTCCTTCCGCTATGCCATAAATCGAAGAAGCGGCATCTGAAAAAAGAGTATTTAATATAGTGTTTACTATTTTTAAAAGATTTTTATCTTACAAACCTTTGACAACCTCATACACATTTTTAATGTCTTTTAGACCTATTTTTGCCGTGACTGCCATCTAAATTGTATTCGTACTCCAATTCCGGATCAAAAATGAGGTCAATGTTTTTGTCAATTTTGTTCCTCAAAATTTTTTTTACGATGTTTACCTATTAATTGTAAAAAGATATTATAAATTAATTATTATAGAGAGACTTACACCCCTGATTCCGTATGATTGATAAATTATCAATTCTGATAAATTATCAAGAAATAATGGCCGTGTTTTTATTCACACGCAATACAAATATTTTTTTCTTGATTATTTATTAAGATTGATAATTTTACAAGGACACCGAATCGGCGGGTTAATATACAGTGGCGGACATATGTGTACACACAATATTTTTTTGCGACTTTCGCTTTAAATTTTGGTTCAAATAATATAATTTTTACAAAGCCTATATAAAAACTTGTTCAAGGTCATATTACAATAATTATGTAATGTACATATAGTGTGAATCCGCCCCTTTGCGCAATCAAGGTGGATTGCCCCCAGCTAGCCCAGTGTGAGGGGTCGGGGCGCTTAACCCTTGTCCACCTTGATGTGGATGTTACAATCATCTCCTCTTCCTGTAGAGATACACACACCTCGCAGGAAGCCCACCCTACCTTGCACCGCTCGATTATTTCGATTGTGTTTTTGCCATGAAATGTATCTCAACAAAAAAAGTTATCTGCCTTATCAGATGCACATGGAGTCGGCCTAAAACGTGTAGGATGACCAATTAATGTTGCCATTAACACACCACATTCTATCCCCCCTGATATTTATCGTGAAAAAATATTATTATTATTTTCGGTTTACCATACATATTTCATGCTCTTTTAATGACCTAGGGTTTGAAGACCGGGGCATATTCCTGTAGGAACGACAATGGCGACCTGGTAACTGACGTACAGAGTGTGGGGGAAGACGAACCCGATACTCCGATCGCCGATAATGAAAAACACTCCCGGATCCAATCCGACTAAAAAACCACAAGGTGCCAAGTAATGGCGGGATACCCGCCGGGCTGTTCAAACAGGGAGGCGAAGAGTTGGTATAAGATAAAGAAGCAAAAAAAAGTGGGTCTTGCAGTAAATTCGGACAAGATGAAGTACTTGCTGCCATTGCGGCTTTTGTAGCTCACTGTTGACAGATTCGTTCATTGGAAGCATCATTAAAAGCAAAAACAATGTCGGCCTAGAAATCAAACGGAGAATAACTCTTGCCAACAAGTGCTTCTTTAGGCAATTGAAAAGTAAAGTCCTTTCTCGACGAACAAAATTCTCGCTCTACAAGTCACTCATCATACCTGTCTTGATGTATGGCTCGGAATCATGGAAGGTGTCGAGAGAAGATGAGATGGCTCTTGGAGTATTCGAGAGAAAAGTTCTCCTGAAGGTTTATAGTCCTATGCGTGATGTCGACGGCGAGTATCGAAGCAGGTATAATGATGAGCTATATGACCTTTACGCAGACATGACGATAGTGCAGCGATTGAAAATCCAAAGGCTGCGCTAGGTGGGGCATGTTATGCGGATGAACGAATACGCTCCGGCAGTTTGTAAACAGAGGAAAGAGAAGACCTTCACTGAGTTGGGAGAGATAGTTTGAGGAAGATTTGACCTCTCTTGGTGCCCCCAATTGGCGACTGTTATCGCAAAACAGGGGTTAGCTGGCCTCACTGACTCAACGTACTTAATTTTTATACAAAACTTCAAGAACATACAGCACATTGAATTTTGGCAGGATTAACAGATCGCTCCCGGACACATTTTTTGCTTACATTTTACTCCTTCTATTCTCATTCCGTACGAAAAAAGTACAAAAACTGTGAGTAGAATGTGAAAAAACATGTCTTAAGACACGAAAAATGAATTCACGTCATTTCATCCAATCGTCACTTGTAAACAATCAGCTTTTCATACGTATACAATAAAAACTTCAACCAAAAGATATTAGGTAGTAATAATATTTAGTTTTCAACTCGACCCAAATAAACCTTTGAGATAAAAAATGTAGTAGAGGTAAGAGCGGAGCAAAATACTCCGATTGGAATAATGTCTGAACTCTGCGTCAGCAATGAAACATGTTGTCAAAAGCGTGACGTCACGACGAGAAAATTTATTTCACAGCTAACTATGATTTTGTTCTCTCATTTTTTAATGCGGGATCTGTTTATTGGTTCATGCTGTCTTATGACAGTATTGACAATTTAATTTGCTTTTTGTTACTTTACAGTTCTTTGTCAAATGATTTTGGCGCGCTCATCTCAAGCACCTATTTTCTAACCCTAACTCTTTGTATTTATTTCGCTTTAATTCGTAGTTTTTGCCTTTAGTTCTGCTCTGTTTTACATCGCTGGGGACCGGTTCCCGATGCTATTTCTTGACTATCAATTTTTGCTGCTTCCAGAGCTGACGCTCGCCGAACTAATTTGGCAAATGTGTCTGCTGGTTTTTGTAGTAGATTTTCTCTAATGTAATTATCGCTCAACCCTCGTATGAATTGCGCGCGTAAAAATAAGTTTGCCACTGACTTTCTACATTCGCATGTGAATTCGCAATCGCTAGATTTTCTTTGCAACTGAGTTGAAAATTCTGCGATCGTCTGGATTTCAGATAAGAACCGATGTTGTTCTAGCAGAATATTCTTTCTGACATTAAAATGGTTCTCGAGTAAATTAATGATTTCGGCATATTGAAACTCGTTAATTAATTGCACGTGGCGCTGCTAACGTCACTAGAAGTGCACAATTTGATGCCCCAATATATTGCAATAGTAACTTTGTGCAAAGCTCTGTGTATTCAAAAATACCTTTTATTTGGAAATGTAACTCCAGACGGCTCTTATAATTCTTGAAGGACTCCACTTTTGTATTGAATTCCTCGAATGTGGTTAGCATAGTGACACTCGTACTGGTTGCTCCAATATTTGCTTGCTGTTGCTGCATTGCCGTTGTCATGGACGATAATGCAGTTATAAGATCATTCAGCTGCGCCGAATCCATCTTAATGTGCCAAATTTGCTTTACACTCGTCGCCAACTATTGTATCGGGTTTCAAAAATACTTTATTACACGAATTTTGAAAAAGTGCACAATCATGAAAAATGATGACATTTATATCGATATACAGGTGTTACCACATTATTACAATATAGTTAATCTAGAGACATAATATCAAAGTTCCGTGAGATTCTGAGCTGAGGGGACATTACGTCACGCAGTTGTAATGTGGGATTTCTATGAATTTTCTTATTACTTTCATGTGCCCTATCATGTCTCCTGGCTTCAATTCCGAAATATTTGGAAGTCTTAGTGCGCCTAGTGTTGTCTCTTTCTCTATCAGAGTAGGGAAGGGAGGTATTCCCACTTATACTCCCACGTATACTCCAGCATCCTTTTACAGGCATAAAGTTCCGCCGAGACTTTCTTCACACGACAACTTACTGTCCTGAATGATTCCAAGATATTTTTCTCAAGATTTCTCCTGCACTATCACCGCAGCTAGCTTGAGCCTATCTCGATTCGGGATACCTCTTCTTCGCATGTTGGCGCTCAACTCGACATTAGATGCCGAAGCGGCCTAATGGTTGAAAGCCACTTTCCACCTATGACAATTGCAACGTCATCTGCGTACACTGTAGGGCTGACGGGTCCCTCACCGAACCGCCTAAGCAGTTTGGGTAAGTACTAATCTCCTTAAAGTTAAAACGACAGATAACATTCCATCTCCACATTCTTAATAGCCGTGACTTTCACCTGGAAGACGCATCTGTAAAGTGAACTTAAAATTAATCATTAAGGTCTGTATCAGAAGCGAAGACATGCACGTGCTTACTTGTTTCATGAATTATGTTGTGCCACTCCTTTCGTGCGTACTTAAACAGTTTGATATTTAGAACGCGCCTTTTACATTTTCGCAGCATTTTTGTCGCTCATTTTCACGCCACAGTCAAAAGCATTGTTTTGCCTATTAGAGAGTACAAAAGACCGATTGACTTACAAATCTAGCAAACAGCAACCGGCAACCATTCGTGATAGTACTCATTGTTATCATAATAGGCTAGGAAAGAAATAAACATGCCTGAAAGGCATACCGCAATAAATAGATAACAAGCATAATAAAATGCACGCTATAGAAAAACGACTTAAGTTCGCTATAGCAAAATAAAAAGCGCCTTCCTCTCAAAAAGTACTTGTATTTGAATTAGATATTGTGTTAGCACTATTACACTGTTATGCGATACAAAAACTCTAAAATTATCTTGAAGGAGTTGAAACAGAAAGAAGCCGAAAAGAGAATCAATCTGCGCTGAGGCGTTGAATGGTTTTGGTCACAGGGTCTTATGTCATTAGTTCGTTGCTAGGCTAACAACAGATCAAAGTAAAAAGTATACACCAAAAATATAAAAAAGAACAACAATAATAACAACAACCACAACAATCACCTGTAAAAGAGGCGTTTCATAGCAACAACACCATCAGCTCGGCATCATCATCATCAACACAGCAGCTTGTAACAATTCTCATTAAAGTGTCCATCTGCTCGTTATCTTTTTCTTTAACAGCTTAAGAAAGCTCCTTGCTGCTATTTTTATGAAATCTTCAATGTGTTCATTTGAAAAGAGAGAAAATAAAAACAAATAAGTAAGGAAGGCTAAGTTCGGGTGTAAACCGAACATTACATACTCAGCTGAGAGCTTTGGAGACAAACTAAGGGAAAATCACCATGTAGAAAAGAACCTGAACCCTGAATGGTTTGCATGACAGGGTTTCAAATGGAAGTATACAGAGTATTTTAAAAAGGGAGTGGGCATAGTTTTATAGTGGACGCTATTTCGGGATATCGCCATAAAGGTGGACAGGCGTGATCAGAATACGTTTGACGATAGGGTATTAAATAATGAGGGTTTTAAAAGGAGTGGCGCTTAGTTGTATATGTGAAGGCGTTTTCGAGATATTGACCAAAATGTGGACCAGGGTGACCCAGAACATCATCTGTCGGGTAGCGCTAATTTATTTGTATATGTAATGCCACGAACAGTATTCCAGCCAAGATTCCAAGGGCTTTTGATTTCGCCCTGCAGAACTTTTTCATTTTCTTCTACTTAATATGGTAGGTGTCACACCCATTTTACAAAGTTTTTTCTAAAGTTATATTTTTGCTTCAATAAACCAATCCAATTACCATGTTTCATCCCTTTTTTCATATTTGGTATAGAATTACGGCATTTGTTTCATTTTTCGTTATTTTCGATATCGAAAAAGTGGGCGTGGTCATAGTCGGATTTCGGCCATTTTTTATACCAAGATAAAGTGAGTTCAGATAAGTACGTGAACTGAGTTTAGTAAAGATATATCGATTTTTGCTCAAGTTATCGTGTTAACGGCCGAGCGGAAGGACAGACGGTCGACTGTGTATAAAAACTGGGCGTGGCTTCAACCGATTTCGCACATTTTCACAGAAAACAGTTACCGGCATAGAATCTATGCCTCTACCAAATTTCACAAGGAGTGGTAAATTTTTGTTCGACTTATGGCATTAAAGTATTCTAGACAAATTAAATGAGAAAGGGCGGAGCCACGCCCATTTTGAAATTTTCTTTTATTTTTGTATTTTGTTGCACCATATCATTACTGGAGTTGAATGTTGACATAATTTACTTATATACTGTAAAGATATTAAATTTTTTGTTAAAATTTGACTTTTAAAACAATTTTTTTTAAAGTGGGCGTGTTCTTCATCCGATTTTGCTAATTTTTATTTAGCACATATATAGTAATAGTAGTAACGTTCCTGCCAAATTTCATCATGATATCTTCAACGACTGCCAAATTACAGCTTGCAAAACTTTTAAATTACCTTCTTTTAAAAGTGGGCGATGCCACGCCAATTGTCCAAAATTTTACTAATTTTCTATTCGGCGTCATAAGGTAAACCCACCTATCAAGTTTTATCGCTTTATCCGTCTTTGGTAATGAATTATCGCATTTTTTCGGTTTTTCGAAATTTTCGATATCGAAAAAGTGGGCGTGGTTATAGTCCGATATCGTTCATTTTAAATGGCGATCTGAGATGAGTGCCCAGTAACTTACATACCAAATTTCATTAAGATACCTCAAATCTGTTTACGACAGACGGACGGACGGACGGACATGGCTAAATGAATTTCTTTTTTCGCCCAGTTAATTTTGATATATAGAAGTCTATATCTATCTCGATTAGTTTATGCCGTTACGGGATACCGTTATGCGAACAAAATTAATATTCTCTGTGATCTCTGCTCAGCTGAGTATAAAAAGAAGGCTAATTTTGTTGTGAAAAAGAAGATAAAAAAGTTGACAAAAACTGTTACAAGGACATTTCGCTACCTGTAAAGTTTTTGCTGCGGTAAGAAGCGTTTCACTGCACAATCCTACACTGTCCTCTAGTGAGTGTCTTTTCGGGTACTTGTAGCATTTAGCGGCCCGCCTGTTTTTATGTATTCTACAGTGGGGCAGTATTTAATTTCTTTCTTTGACTTATTGAATAACCCTTCTAAGAACACAAGCTTATATGCTTTTCCTTACATTTCATAGATACATACTCAATAGGGTAGAAAAACTGGGGTAGGAAGGTAAGGTTAGACTGGTTGATCCCCAGTAAGCATAAGAGCAAACTTGGTCAGGCTGGACCATTGTGAAACTACTGGATAAGTTGAAGCCATTCCGACTTTAAATATGTAAGAAATTGAAACAATTTGTTGCATTTCAGCAGAGCAAAGTTTCACTACACAGTCAATGAATGTATAGGCATACAAATATTCCATACCTGACCAGAGTGAAGGATATCACAGAAAGCTCAATTAGGTCATGATACGCACAAAAGAATGGCTAGACTCGCGGGGACTTCCCGCTGGCAGCAGAAAAAACAGAGCTGATGCTCCCAATAAAAAATACCATTAGAAGTTGGATTTGAAACCTTCTCTGGAAATATAACACAAATCAAGTTAGTCAACTATTTAGGCGCACGGTTAAGCTCCCGACTAACATGCTGGGCGTATATTCCACATGCGACTGAAAAGCCATCTTAACTGGTACCGTTGCTAGGCAGGCTGAGCAGTAGGCAAAAGGAAACTGCTGAAGGATATCACCCTATCCACGTTACTGTATGGTTCTGAATTGTATGCAAACACACAGTAACCTACCCTGACCTAAATATATTCGTTTATTATGCATAGCCATTTGTCCCACTGTACGAGTACACACCTTTTTCACTTATATTGTTTTGAAGGTTGTTTGCGTCTTTCTCATCTATGATAGTAGAAGTCAGAAAGCAGCTTGCCAGTTTTCACGACTACATATTTTATCTTTTCATGGTAATTAACTTGTTTCATGTGCGGCTCCACATTTCCGCATTTTCCATGTAGCTACATTTTAAGTGCCTCCAATAAGAAAGTAGGAAGGAAAATGGCTTATTTACAAAAAAAAGCGGGCTATTATGTACAGGCTTTCAGGTGATAGCAGCCTTATTTTTATGCATACCGTTCGGCGGCGCCATGGGGTATGTGCTTGCCTTCCATACCGAAGGCCTCAAGTAATCCCCGTATGGGCAAAGGTTTAGCGTGTGTGAGAGCTTCTTAACAAAAATTAAATGACAAAAGACAAGAAGGTACAGAAGAACAGGGATAAGAAGAGGAAGATTGGGAGAGTGAACTTAAACCAATTCAGGTTAACATAAAGGATAACGCGATAGCGAAAGAAAAGGAAAAGTAAAGGAGATTTAGCTTGGAATTTTAACGGAAATGAAAAAAAAAGAATAAATGGGAATTGGCAAGGAAATGAACAGACAGCAAATTAGGATAGAAGAGAGAGAAAACAAAAAAATGGAAACAGCAAAAGAGGAATAAAGAGGCTGATGACATTGTTTGTGACGATACACTATAACGATAAATCGCATAACATAACCCAGCATCACATAACTAGCTAAAACAGAACATAACAAAGCCAACCATAGCTTGACATAACTTTAAAGAATATGACACTTAACATATTCTAGGTACTGTAGTAAACTAGCGGCGACGCCGGCGTATTTACCATAAAAATAATTGGCTTTTCTGATTTAAAAACTAATATTTAGAAAGGCTTTGTTTATGTGTATTTAAGAAATTGAGTTTTTTTGAATTGTTGGACCTTCTACGGGCGGCGGTTCAATGTATTGGACCGACTCTGGATTTTTCCAGAACAAAGAGCTCAAAAATTCTTCCTCGGAGGATCTGTCTATCACTCACTCAAAGAAGCCGCCAAAACCTAACCCCGGGCCTGGGGAGTACTGCTGCATCGTACTAAGCATGGTTTCGCCGAAGGAAATGCTGTTTGGCCTTTTGCTTTTCACGCCCAAAGGCGACTTACAAACACGTCTATGGATAGTCGTAACATTCGTGGCACAGTTTTTACGACTAGCACCAATGCTGGCAAGATGGCCAGACAAAATTCCAGTTTTTGCTGACCCAAAAGGCACCTCCTGTTTTTACGGCTGTCTTTAAGAGCTATAATCTCCGAAGTTCGAACAGGAGCAACCCCGAGCACCAGTCTCTGCAGCACCTTTTCCCTTTTACCCTGCAGAAGCATTCGTGCGTGACAAGGTCATAAGCTCCTGGCCTCTCTCTGTGCACCGTATGCCTTTGTCGACTCTCCAGACGTTCTGCGTGTTTCTACTAAGATCTATGACGGATATTTTTGTCGCGCATTCTACAGGGTCACATAACCTACTAAGAACTAAGTGAATTGCCAAGAAAGACCTTAAAATGTTAGGGAATGCATATTCGGCCAGATATGCCGCCTTCGAAATTAGAACCATATAGTAATGAAAATGTAGCAAAAAGCGGTTAGCAGGAATAACAAGAAAACCATAAGGATAAAATGAAGAGTAATAGTGAGAGTTAGAATTAGATAAAAGCAAGAGAGTAACAGTAAAAGGGGCATATTCGATAAAGCGATATCGAAATTGAATGAGCCGCTCAAGGTAAACTAGAAAATGCAGAGGCTGAGCCAGAGGAGAGGCAGGTGGAGTGATAGAGAAAGTCAGAATAATGTCTGTCGGGTTTGATCATTGCTTGTATTAACGTTTCCAGGGTAAAAGTTTAAAATACCGATCATAGGTTAGGTTGAACTGGCCGGTCAATAAAGTCCTCACATAGACTGAATGTGTCCATAGTGTTACCAGAATTTGTTTGACGACCAAACAGAAGAACTCCAATCAGATGCCAGGATATATGTTATAGAATAACTCCGTCCTCTTGGCAAATACTAGCAGCTTTCTAGGACCCAGCTTAATTGCTGCCTCAAGATCTAGCAACTCTGCCGTCCCTAATAGCTGGAGCCTTGACCTGGCAAACGCAGGACATGAACACAGAACGTGCTCAATCGTTTCTTTCTGCAGGTCACACTTTCTACACTTGCTGTTTATTGACGAGGCCTAACTTATAAGCACGTGACGCCAGAAATCAGTCTCCAGTCAGTATGCCCATCGTGAGCCTTAAGACTTTTCTCTTCAGAGATATGAGTCATTTTGTGAGGCCAATATCGTAGGCTTTGCACATGATCCTAGAAATGTTGCAGCCCCGCACTTTTGTCCATGCCTTTCCGGCTTAATGGATCATATGCAATTCCTGTCTCCTTTTGATTTCTCCCAAATGGATTGGAACGTCTATCTTTGACTCAGCGAGTGTTGTACCCTCCTTCGCCAACTCTTCGGCCTTTTCTTTACCTTCTACCTCTTTATGAACGGGAACCCAGTAAAAATGTATGGTCGCGGCCTGAGCGAAGTTTTTCCAATGCTTCTTTGCATTCCAGAACACTTCTTGATGAAGTACTGTGCGAGATAATTGCCTTAATCGCAGCCTGACTATCAACATATATGTAAATTGACGCGACTGCAGCTTAAGCACGCTTCCTCCAGAATTTCTGCTGCTTTCTTCACTGCTATAATTTCCGCTTGAAAAATGCTGCAGTAATCTAGCAGCCTGTAGAATCTACTTATTTGTGGGTCGGCACAGTAAACAGCACACCCAACCCCTTCCATTAATTTGGAACCATCCGTATACACGCTCAATTTGGGCAAATATCTCTTTCGAAGCTCAGATATAGGACCATATATTCCATTTTCCTGATATCAGATGGCGCTATATACATATGTATAACGATCTTACAAGCGAAATACTTTTTATTTTACTTAACTTTTACACCATCAACCTCTTGCTGATCAATGAGCTTACCTCTTAACGCTTGGCTAACATAGATAAATGTTGGGTATTGAGACCATATACCGTAAATCCCTAGTTCAAGAATGACAAGTCTCCCATATACTCATCTGCAACTTACACATTGTTCTAGATCGTCAATCATCTCATTGACGTCTACAGTTTGTTTCCGTATTTCTTGGTTGTGGACACAGGCATACTCTGAAGATCCATCTTTTCAGTTACGTTGACTACAACTTGCTCATATTCTCTCAGGGAATCCGCGATTCTGCTGCAACTAAATAATGCTAGCGGAATAAACGCATGAAAAACGGAAGTTATATGATATAAGGGCGCGTACTGTTAATTGCGACTCCCTTGAAATATTGACTTCAGCTGTCTTTATTTTAATAAATTGGTGATGCAAAATCAATTGATATGTTCAGTGGAGGCCTATATCTCTAATATGTACATATTTTTATGCAGTAACGGTACCTGAATCCTGTGAAAATGAAATCATAGTATTCCTAAATCAACTGTAAATAACAATTACCGTTTGGATAATCTTTTGTAATAATTATATTGCCAATCTTAAATTAGGCGCTGTTAAAATATTCCCATAAGAGGACTTGCTTCTAATGGATGTGGAATAGGCATAACAGTTCGTTTTTGTCACAAACACATCCGCTCTCAAACACCCCCTTTTATATTGCGTATAAAAAACCAATTCAAATTTGCATTTAAATCATAAGTAAAAATCAGTACCGTGGCGTATGGCTGCGCTTTGAAGATTATGCCATATGTGAGCCAAATGAATGTTACGTATACGCACGGCAACAAAGCTAATCGACCCCAAGCAAATTATTGCTTTTGCCGCTGAAATGTGTGTGGTTAGAGCATATAATATTTATATATGACAAACATAAATGTTAGGGCTGACGACTTTCGGGGTTTTTTTCCTCGCTGAATTCTCGGGATATGAAAGTTCAATACCGGGATCCCGAGTTTCTCAGTATATTTATGCAACATATACATATGTACTTAAATATGTATGTATATACAATATAATCAATGAATTAGCAATGAAATTTTACGCTGACCATAAAATCAGCTGTTTTAATCAAACAATGTTGCAAACATATAAGAATTACTCTGTGCTACAGTAATTTTGTAGATAGTTTGGTTGAAATCAATTTGAAATTACACTAGTAAGCTGAATATGAAAGCAATACCAGTTTTGTCAAATATGTTCTAGCTTTTGAGATATTTGAACCTAAATGAGCAAAAAACACGTTTTTAGGTACACTCGAGGTCATGACACTTCTAAATTTTTTCTTTATCGTTCTTTATTGTATTTGAAAGTACAGCTCCTACGTTTAAAATCAATTTTGAGTTTATAGTCAATTTTATTTTGCTTTTGAGAAATGGTCTGTTGATCTCAAATGTACTCAAAAAAAGTTCCTTGCATTTTTAGGTTTGAGTTTCTCAAAAACTTGAAGTGCCGGATCTGCTTCGTCTCCAAATCCGTGTTTATGGCGTCGTAATCTTCGACCTTACTTTATCCTATTTCTCGTCATAAAATGTACTTGGCTTTCTGTCGGTTTTCGTTTTTCGCAACTTATGACATTAATATCTTGAAAACCTGAACCAATTTCGATAATTAGATTCTGTGCAATAAAAACATTTAGAAACCATAAGCAAAAATCTTAAACACATTTTTATACTCAGTTGAGCAGAGCTCACAGAGTATATTAAGTTTGATTGGATAACGGTTGGTAGTACATATATAAAGGAATCGAGATAGATATAGACTTACATATATCAAAATAATCAGGATCGAAAAAAAATTTGATTGAGCCATGTCCGTCCGTCCGTCCGTTTACACGATAACTTGAGTAAATTTTGAGGTATCTTGATGAAATATCGAAAATTTCGAGAAACAGAAAAAGTGCGATAATTCATTACAAAAGACAGCTAAAGCGACGAAACTTGGTAGGCGCGTTGAACTTATGACGCAGAATAGAAAATTAGTAAAATTTTGGACAATGGGCGTGGCACCGCCCACTTTTAAAAGAAGGTAATTTAAAAGTTTTGCAAGCTGTAATTTGGCAGTCGTTGAAGATATCATGATGAAATTTGGCAGCAACGTTACTCCTATTACTGTATGTACGCTTAATAAAAATTAGCAAAATCGGAGAAGGACCACGCCCACTTTAAAAAAAAATTTTTTTAAAGTAAAATTTTAACAAAAAATTTAATATCTTTACAGTATATAAGTAAATTATGTCAACATTCTACTCCAGTAATGATATGGTGCAACAAAATACAAAAATAGAAGAAAATTTCAAAATGGGCGTGGCTCCGCCCTTTTTCATTTAATTTGTCTAGGATACTTTTAACGCCATAAGTCGAATAAAAATTAACCAATCCTTTTGAAATTTGGTAGGGGCATAGATTCTAGGACTAGGAACTGTTTTCTGTGAAAATGGGCGAAATCGGTTGATGCCACGCTCAGTTGTTATACACAGTCCTCCGTCTGTCCTTCCGCATGGCCGTTAACACGATAACTTGAGCAAAAATCGACATATCTTTAATGAGCTTAGTTCACGTGCTTACTTGAGTTCAAGTATGGTATGAAAAATGAACGAAATCCGACTATGACCACGCCCACTTTTTCGATATCGAAAATTACGAAAAATGAAAAAAATGCCATAATTCTATACCAAATACGAAAAAAGGGATGAAACATGGTAAGGTAATTGGATTGTTTTATTGACGCGAAATATAACTTTAGAAAAAAACTTTATAAAATGGTTGTGACACCTACCATATTAAGTAGAAGAAAATGAAAAAGTTCTGCAGGGTGAAATAAAAAACCCTTAAAATCTTGACAGGTATTAGATATATAAATAAATTAGCGGTATCCAACAGATGATGTTCTGGGTCACGCTGGTCCACATTTTGGTCGATATCTGGAAAACGCCTTCACACCACTCCCTTTTAAAACTCTCATTAATACCTTTAATTTGATACCCATATCGTACAAACTCATTCTAGAGTCACCCCTGGTCCACCTTTATGTCGATATCTCGAAAAGGCGTCCACTTATAGAACTAAGCCCCAACGCCCTTTTAAAGATACTCATTAACACCTTTCATTTAATACCCATATCGTACAAACATATTCTAAAGTCACCTCTGGTCCACCTTAATGGCGATATCTCGAAAAGGCGAACACCTATAGAACGAAGGCTCACTCCCTTTTAAAAATACTCATTAACACCTTTCATTTGATACCCATATCGTACAAACAAAGTCTAAAGTCACCCCTGGTCCACCTTTATTGCGATACTCGAAAAGGCGTCCACCTATAGAACTAAGGCCCACTCCCTTTTAAAATACTCATTAACTCCTTTCGTTTGATACCCACATTGCACAAACGAATTCTAGAGTCACCCCTGGCCCACCTTTATGGCGATATCTCGAAACGGCGTCCACCTATGGAACTAAGGATTACTCCCTTTTAAAATACTCATTAACACCTTTCTTTGATACCCATATTGTACAAACAAATTCTAGGGTCACCCCTGGTCCACCTTTATGGCGATATCTCGAAACGGCGTCCACCTATGGAACTAAGGATTACTCCCTTTTAAAATACTCATTAACACTATTCGTTTGATGCCCATATTGTACAAACAAATTCTAGGGTCACCCCTGGTCCACCTTTGTGGCGATATCTCGAAACGGCGTCCACCTATGGAACTATGGATTACTCCCTTCTAAAATACTCATTAACACCTTTCATTTGATACCCATATCGTACAAAGGCATTCTAGAGTCAACCCTGATCCACCTTTAAGGCTATATCCCTAAATGGCGTCCACCTATAGAACTATGGCCCACTCCCCTCATAAAATACTCTTTAATGCCTTTCATTTGATACAGATTCCAGGGTTTCCCTCGGTTCATTTTCCTACATGGTTATTTTCCCTTATGTTTTCACCATAGCTCTCAACTGAGTATGTAATGTTCGGTTACACCCGAACTTAACCTTTCTTACTTGTTTAATTTTTTTTTGTTCCCCAGTGTAATGTTTACTTTGCTCTTAAAAGCAGGCACCCAAACTGGACCCAAACTCGAAAAAAATTATTCACGGACTTTTATTTTTTTAGTTCGCAAGAAATTAATTAGCTCAAACTTCTATTATAAGTCCGAAAAATAAAGTTTAATCCAGACTTTTATTTTTTAAGAACAGAACAAAATCCGGCCCTATAACTATGGAAGGGCTAATCGAAAGGAAACGAACTTTTTTATACAGAATTCTTTTCGTTTTAATAGAAAACGGTGTACCAAACTTCAAGGACATATCTCAATTAAATCATTTCTATGACGAATTTCTGGTTTTGGTACCAAAAGTTCCCAAATAGCCATAAAGATTCAAAATCTAGAAATCTTGAAGAATATATTTGTTTGTTTCATTTGGATGTGCCGTTCAATAGTTGTAGGGCCAGACTTTTATTTGTCCTCAAGAAGATTTAACTTTTATTTACAGACTTATAAAATAAAAGTCTGCGATTTTATTTTTATTTGTGGTGTTTTTTGAAAAAGTTCCGAAAAATAGAAAGGCACACGATTCGTCGTAAACGTTTTCTAGAACAATTTTTTGACCTGGATTTTTTTCGACTAAAAAAAAATAATAATAACTATTAAAACGATTTCCTGCTTAAAAGGGATATATTTGTGGAGTAAGTCTTGGAATATTTAAATAGATATTCATATTCAAACTGGATCCAGGAATCGTCATCCCTAGTACATGTACATATGCATTAATGTATGTTTTCATAATTATTGCTTTCCCAAATGTATGCAAATCCCTATGTGAACGCATTTCATTGCTTAAGTAACGACAAAAAATATGCTACAAAAATGAATATCGTAAATATTTTACGTACATACAAATGTACATACATACGTAATAATACACTATGACTTTATAAATGCCCAAGAAAAACTGCCATAAGCGGTTGTAAGCAATAAGGAATACTGTGGTTTCACTCCTGCAGATAAACCTTAGTACAAGGTAAAAAAAGTCCATCATATTAGAGATATACGCCGCCGATAAACGCCGCCGCCGCCGGCGATTTTAGTCGTTTTTCGCACACCACCGCCGAATGTCAAAAATATCAGCGAGGGGGCGGTGTCTGCCGCGTTACTACATTTTCTACTCGTTTAAGACTGTTTAGGCCCTTTATTGTTCATGTGAAAATTGGGCGGATATGGTCGAAAGTGGTATCAACGGATGCGCATCACTGCCAGTTATAAGAAAATAATTGCGAAATTTAACTCTTTCTAACCGTTCAAAAGTTATTTAAAAAAAAACAGGCGTTTTCGGTGTCAGCTAAACACGGACTTTGCATTACCCAATTCACCAAGTTATTAAAAGAAAACTCTAAAAGGAAAGTTATATAATAAACTATATGCTCTCTTTGCATATTTTTTTTAAAAATTAATAATGGACAATGAATTCAAATAAAATGACCCAAGGCGAACATGTTTTCAAATTGTCCTCAAGTTGTTAAAAAAAGCAAAATACCCAAAAAGGTGCCGATTTTTTATAGAAATTTTATATTGCGATTGGCTGAAAGATTAACCGAAATCAGTGATGCAAAATCCTTTAGTAGGTTCTAGGGCATAAACACTCCTTTGAAATGATTCTTACCTCATACTTAAGTTGAGGATATATGTACGTATGAGAAGGGTTTGAAAAATCATTTGGGCTTACATTCAAACATCTGTTGTTTATTTGCGAAACTATACAATAGCGTCTGAAATGTTAATTTTGATTTTCACACTTCATCCTTCAACACCCAAGTCTCCCGGTTTGACATGAAGTTGCGGCCCTATCCAAAAATAGTCCCTTGGAGTGAATCACATTGATTATAGCCTATCAACCAAGTTTAAATATCACCTACACGTTACGGCTCCGTTTACAAATGTGAATGCGTAGGCACATATATTTACCAGGTGAGGCTTTGTCCTTCGCAAGAACATTCAAAGTGGTGAAGCAAAAGCTTTCCCAAGACAGTCGAACTAATGACCGTGTGTGCTACTACCCTAACGTAGTGGACAGTCGAACTAGTCTGAAAACTGAAGCTACGCGGTCATCCATAATGAGCTCTTATATCATAAGGCCGGAAAACAGCAGTTAACATCTTTCAACTTAAAATCGGTCGACTTTCATTCTAAAATATCGTTTTGATTTAACGAAGACTATTGAAATCAATGTTGTGAACACAAACGTCTGCAAAACTTTGGTCTACATTTTAATAATTGTATCCAGGGTCCTTGTAAAATTTTAATTATGTAGATGCGCCGAGGATTATACGATTTTCACCCATTACGCAATGACATCCACTTAGACTGCTTATGATTTCGAGGGCGGCATCCTTGGCCGAATAGTCACTCCCTAACGTTTCAAGGTGTTTCTCTGGTGTAGCTCGGCAGCATAGCGCGACAAAAGCATCCGTTGGAAAGTCTTCGGAGCTACACCTAGAGCTTCTAGGAAAGTGACGTCGACGAAGGTATGAGTTCGAAGTCGCAGTCCTATAGCTTCTGTGCTGGCATATGGTGTGAGGGTCAGGAGGCGTGATAGCGACTGGTGGTCGGGATTGCTACTGTTCTCACATCGGGAATTGTAGCTCTTAAAAACAGCCGAAAAACTGGAGGCGCCCTGTACCCACGAGAGTCATGAGTATTAATAGACCATTAATAGCAACCGTAAGTCGCCCTTGTGCGTAACCGACAAGGAGCCACAAATGATTTAAAGAAATTATGTGCGCGATGATTATTAGGAGTTATCCCTAGGTGAAACTACGATTTGCGCGAGATATACAGACAAAAGTGTGACTATTTTATGTATCTCTATTTCTTTTCAATAGACGCAGCAGTACCAATTCCAAAAGAGGGGTTAGGTTCGAAGCCTCTCTGGAGTAAGCAAACGAGGGACAATCCCTCCGCAAGGAGCTACTCCTGAAAATTTTTGAACGGTCTGCGAGATCTTGAGGCAAAAACCCCGGATCTTTCCGAAATGGTCAACACGTTGATTTCCTTAAATACATAGAAACAAAACCTTTCCTAAATATTATTTTTTTAAATAAAAAAATCATGCTTTTTAAAGTAAGAACACCGGCCGCCTACGCCGCCGCCGCCGATAATGTGATCGGTGTAAACCTCTACATCATATGCCTTATTGTAACGACTTATTTTAGGCTTATTTACACTACAAATAAGCCTTGTCCCTAAAATAAGAAATAAAAAACAAACCTTGCTTTAGTCGATAAATTTTGGTGATATTTTTAAGCAAACTGGACTATATTTTGATTTTTCTTATGGCATACTATTTGTTACTCCACCTGGTTCACAAATCTTATTATTACACCTTATGTAAAACTGAATTTTTTAGTTGGTTATAAGCGCTATATAAAAAGTACTAATACAGCAAGCAGAATATAATACTAAGCATTATATAAGTCTTATTTTTTTGGTCCATAAGTCTTATAATAAAGATATTATATTCTTCCTTATGGCATATAATGTTATCTTACAGATAATCCTTATGCCTGGTGGCATAAGTAAAGAAAAATAAGGAGTATTATAAAGAATACGCCATACAACTAATATTTCTTATAGAATTAAGGCCTGATGCCATAAGTCTTTTGGCTTTATGAAATAAGCCTTTTTTAAGGTTAACATTTTTGCTGGGTGTTTACATCTCACGCGGGTGTATGTTAGCTTACAACGCCACATTCTCACTTAAGTTTTCAGATCAAAATTGTATGTATGTATGTATTCCAACACATACTCACACACACATCCAAACATGTGCTAGATTTGCATACGCTAAATTGGTATCATTGGTAAGCAGATAATTAGCGTATTTTGATTCAAGCATTCCCATATGGCGACGCGTTTATTGTGAAGGTATTCGTACAATTACTGACGTAAAATAAGTAAGCAAAATAAAAAAACACACTCCATTTTGTTAACAAACAAGTATTTTTAATTTCAAAGCAACATTTTTATATCTTTTCATAAAAACTTGTAGTTCCTAGTACTTTCGAGGAGACTTCTGTGTTTCTAGTGCATTTATCCACTCGAGAGCTTCGGAAAACTGTTCAGCGTTCACCTACGTGCGGTGTGAGCACAGGGACAGAGATTCAGTTAGTAAAGTAAACATTCAATCAGTTTTAGCGCGTACTTCAAGCAGTAGAGGTCCCGTGACATAAACAGTTTTTCATATAAATGCGTTCTGCGCAATCTTATGCATGATCAGTAGATCGTACGTATTTTTATGGAGAACGCCAGATGGAGCGACACTGGCGCCATCTGACATGGAAAAGTAGCAAACTTCCAACTTTTGTTGCAAGCAAAGCATAAGAAGAAGAATTTGACATTTGCTTTGGCTAATGGTGCTTTCAGACTTTGCAATTGAAATTATGTTTCCCACTCGTTGGTAACTTGTCTAAAATTTTTCACAGTTAAAAGCTGCAATATAACAAATGAATACGACACAAAATATGTTAGCAAGTATTCTTGTTGTATAGAGAGAATGTTTATAACAGTGCTTCGCGAAAGTTCGTATATGAATGCAGAAATAAACTTCAATTGCCAAGTCTGAAGTTCCTTCATATTTACAAAGGCAACTTCTTACGTGATAGTGGCAATACTACTGGCATGCATAAGATTGCGTTGAACGCATATGTATAGATGTATAAAACACAACATTGTGTCTAGACCATTCGCGTCGTGTGAGCGCAGAGACAGAGATTTAGTTAGTAAAACAAGCAGTCCATTTTTAGCGGCACTATTTTAAGGACTATTTCGGAACAGTTCAGAATTGTTTTAAGAATAATTGTGGCATAATTTGGTACCATTTCTTAACTGTTTTAAGAATGATCTTTGGAACATATATTTTACAAATATTTCTGGACTATTTCGTTAGTATTTCTGAATAATTTGTGATACTTACGGGATTAGTTTGCGGACAATTTCAAGGCCATTTCAGAATTGTATAAAGGATTGTTTTGACGGTATTTCAGAATAATTTCGTTATGGCTTTTCCGGAAAATTTAAGATTGTTTAAATTACGATAATTGTGCTACTTCAGAGCTATTATTTATAGCGTTGACTGGATCACTATAGTATGCAATGGCATAAAGCGATCCCTATATGAAAATTATCAGCATAGAAACAGATATTGATTGAGCCATGTCCGTCTGTCTATCCGATAACACGTTAACTTGAGTAAAAGTTGAAATATTTCAAGAAATTTGGTATACTGGATTACTTGGACCCAGAATAGATTGGTATTGAAAATGGACAAAATCGAAAGAAAAATACACCCACCTTTTTGATAACAAAAGTTTCGAAAAAGTGCAACGGTTCATAAAGTGATGAAACTATACATGTGGGTTCAATTTATGACGAGAAATTGAAACTTGGGGAAAATTTTGGAAAATGATAGTGGCACCGCCCACATTTAGAAGAATAAATGAAAGACCTTGAAAGATATCATGTTGAAAATTTGCACAGTGATTAATCTTGCTAGTGGGTCTTGCGGTGAATGAAGACAAGATAAAGTAGTTGCTGTTATCCAAGGAAGAATCAGCGCATTCGCGCCTTGGCAGCGACGTCACTGTTGATGGATATAAATTCCAAAAGTCAGAAAAAAAAACCACGCCTACTCTTTTGATATCAAAAGTTTCGAAAAATGGAAAAATGTTCGTGACATTTATCTTTAAACGTATCCTTAAATAAGTGAACGTATGTTTTTAAAAACTAACAAATAATCACGGAGGAGGATACTCTTTATTGAAGACACGATATGGAAATAGTTTAAAATGATATGGTGTTAGGGTATGCAGTATGTTCCTAAAAGAATTACGATAAGAGGGGTAGACAAAAAGTGATTCCGGCCTTGCGACGATAACTATAGGCGTTTTTTGAAGAAAACCTGTGACGACAACTACAACTTCATCATTGGTTGAAGGAATTAAATAGCAAAGCCCAAATTGTAATCTTCCGGAATACTCTAACAACCAATTACTTGGCTCAGAACACCTCCTGAGCACATAATAAGGCACATCCATAAGCGTTACTTTAAAATAGGTTAAGCTCTATCCTAAACAGACTATATGTAGAGAGTGTGCTCGTGGAACCGTTGGTCCTAGGTTTAGGTGATTTAAAAAAGAATATCAAAACACTTGACAAAAACTTTTGTAAACCAGAACGTCCTTCGGTATTATTTTGAAAATACTCTAAGTGTAATTCTGGCATGAAAAGTTCACAGCTAAAGTATATCTGTATTGCCTTTCAGAGTAGATATAAAACATATAACATTCAAAAATTGGGATAATTTCAAAGCCGGGACTACCCCCTAAACTTTTCATGATTATCTTCCCGATCATTTGAGCACTGTTTCCGAACAGCTTCGGAATTGCTTTCGGTATAATTTCGAGGCTGTTTCACAAAAAATCGATATCCCTTTGGGACTATCTCGGGATCTTTCCGGGGCTATTTCAGGATTAATTGGGTTTAATTTCCCATATATTATGTGATGATTTCGTGATTATTTTAAGCATCATTTCGGCATTACTTCGAGACATTTTAGGAGTTGAGTTCCGGATTATTTCGGAAATTTTTCGGAACAGTCGGAACTATTTCGGCATTTATTTCAACATATTTTCGGGACAACTCTAACCGTTTGCGGATTATGTCTGGAATTACTTTGGGAGCATTCTTGAGAATGATACTGGCACCGCCCTCATTTAGAAGAATAAATCAAAGGCCTTGAAAAATATCATGTTGAAAATTTTCACGGACGCTGTTCTTGCTAGTGGGTGTTGCGGTGAATGAAGACAAAACGAAGTACTTGCTTTCATCCAAGAAAGAATCATCGCATTCGCGCCTTGGTAGAAAAAATCAGAAAATAACCACGCCTACTCCTTCGATATCAAAAATTTCGAAAAATAGAAAAATGTTCGTGACATTTCTTTTTAAACGTATCCTTAAATTATCCATATATGAGAGTACATGGTGAGTATATAATGTTTGGTTTCACTAGAACTTGGACTTCCTTACTCGTTTCAAATATTTATAACTCTGAGTCTATTCAACCTGGACAACCAATATATGGGTAATATATGCACAGACTGTTTAATGCTAATAATAATATTAAGAACTTGACGCGAAGGGGTAGCTTCCCTTCCAATTTGTGTTATACTGCTTTTTCCGTTTTCCCACTAATTGAGGGAGCTACATGTTTTATGCCGACTGCGAACGGCATACTCTAAGGCAGACGACAGGGAACCCCATTCTGGAAAAATTGGTTATAGTACTTTGATGTTAGCTGCTTAAGCCATTGCTTAGTTAGGTCAGCACTACATGACGTCGGCCACCTTGGCAAATAAATATTTTTACCACTGAAATTCAATTCGAAAAGTATCTAAACTCTTCACTATGCACTTGGAAGTTTACGGCACAATCAAAAGCCTGAGGGCAGATTGGCCGCAACAAAAACAAGTAAGGACGGGACTGTCTTCGGCTGTACCGAAGACTTCATACCTTTCATGAATGGGGCTGAACAATAATCTTATCCCGTAATCGGATGTATAAGATAAGAAATATATAGTGAACAGATGTACATACTTAAACGATTTTTAAGATAAATATAAAATAAAAAATGGCAAAAAAGCCGCTTATCTGAACGATCGGTTGTATGGGATATATATTATATATAGCTCCTTACGAAATGATTTTTACAGGAAATCTTCTATCATATATAAGAATAATTATCACCAAGTTTACCATTTTTATATTGGAAATTAAGGAGAAATTTCCAAAAATCTTTCTATCTGAACGATCGGTTGTATGGGATATATACTATATATAGCTCCGATCAAACTAATTTTTTCAGGATATCTCCTATGATATATTAGAATATATATCACCGCGTTTCACGTTTATACTTTATAAATTGCGCCAGGAATGACCAAAACCGTCATATCTGAACGATCGGTTATATGGGAGATATATGTTATAGTGGTCCGATCCTACCGGATCCGACAAATGTCTAATATAATACAAAAATACATCCTTGTGCCAAATTTCATTGAGATATTTCAAAATTTGATGACAGACAAACAGACAGACGGACGGACGGAGGGACAGACGGACATGGCTATATCAACTCAGTTCGTCGCCCTGATCAATGCGGTATACTTAATGGTGCGTCTGTCTTCTATATTTCTCAACGTTACAAACATCGGACCAAAGTTAATATACCATTTCATGTTCATGAAAGCTATAAAAAGAAAAAACTAAAAACTTTGTTTGTTGCTTTAAATGCTACAGTTTGCGGTTCTATTTTCATGTTTAAATGTGCATTTTGATTAAAAATTTATGTTTTTTAAGTAACTTTGCGGCACGTTCAGCATTTTAAGCAAAATATTATACATTCTAAAGCTCCTTGGCATTTTGACCGCTGCAGTTGACAGCGAGATTGGCCATGAATTATTAATGCAGACAAAATGACTGAGAAAATTGATTTAGTAAGGTAAGACAATGCAACAACATAAGTAAATTAAATACCAACTAAGAGCACATAAATAACGCGAATAAGTATTCTCACGTTTTTTGGTATACCCGTATATATGGATCTATGTTGCCGTCCAAAGGAGAGAAGTTTTAATTGCTATAATAAGCTGAGGAGTACAAAGGGGAGGTATGTGTATGTAAGTATGCGTGGCTGTTCAAATGTAGGTGCAATGCAATAAATTTCTAGTTAATTATTATGTGAAGGAACTTTATAGCTCATTTTCCTATTTATATTATTTATGGGAATACAGTTTGGAAATTTAAAGCAAAATTACTTCACGCAAAAAAAAGAATCTTATTTTTTTGGTAGCTACTATCGACTTTATTGGTGGTAGTGACTAGCGATTTCTTTGATATCCAACTTAAGTCAACCGAAAAACTTGGTAACCTCAGCTGAAAAAAAATTATTAAACTCTGTAAATAATTAAAATCTATTTTCCCGTATGTTATCATTTAGAGAAATGTATTGTAATGAATTACATATAACACACTACTCCTTTTGACCGCGACTAATACTACTGTAAATAAAGTAATGAAAATAATTTGTTTGGTTAAACGGGTTTATTGAAAACACTATTTACATTAAGTAATAATAATACTAAAAGAGAGAAAATAATTAGGTAGGTCATAGGTACTAGTCATTACACTCCCCATTAATCTAGGGCATTGATCAGACAAATAAATAAAAGCGTGGTATTGCATTGTGATCGCGTCCTGAACCATATTCCAAGTTTCAAGCTTGTAGCTTAGCGGGAAGTTACTTAAATTTCAATTACAAAATTCTGTACGCTAAACAGAGTCAATATAAATAAAACCGTTTAAAAAACATTTTTTCAAAATGAAATATAATTCTGTGATAATTCAATACCCAAATGGGATATTTCCGTCATTTGTTAAGCCACAATGCTAAAATTGTAGTTATATATCTATAAAAAAAGGGCGTGGCAACGCCTACTAAGGCCGCTCGAATCTTTTGAAAATTTTTGCATCCACTTCAAACACGGTTGAAGATGTTGGATTTTATTTATAACCATATTTTCTTTTCAAAATATTGATTACCGCTACTCCGCAATCCTAGATGTTAGTTAGAACGATCGACCTTGCTGTTTTCATATCGAGCTCAAAGTATAAACATTAAAAGATCCATGCGGCGTAAAATTTCTGTCAGAACGAAAAGGGTGACCTGGTAACCAATGTTCAGAGAGAGCTTAGATTCAAGAGGGAAGTCGTAAATAGGACCAAAAATACGATTTTTTTGAATATCTCGATCATTTGCTCCCCCTAGCGGCGATTTTTTTCCTAGGTCGCTTTCTATTCATGTATGTATTATGTGTTCCAAATATGAACCAATTCGGTCAAAACGTTATAATGAACGGAGGCAGCTTAAAAGCACCCAGCGAAGGTGATAAAGTTCCACCCGCTCTTCACAATCATTGCTAATGGAGCATTACACGGTTGGTACAGAAAAATCGGAGCAAATTTTTTTACTTTTTTAGACCTTAACTTAAGAAAACCTTAAAAATGGAACTTAAATGGAATTGTCCAATCCACAAGAAAGGTGATCACGCAAGCCGCGCCAATTACCGTGGAATCAGCTTGCCAAATATCGCATATCTAGCGCATTTTGCGAAAGACTGAAGCTCAAAGTGAACAAATTGATTGGACCTTATCAGTGTGGCTTTAGATCTGGTAAATCAACTATCGACCAGATCTTCATGATTCGCCAGATTCTGGAGAAGACTCACGATAAGAAATTAGACATTCACCATCGATTCGTTGATTTCAAAGCAGAATTTGACAGCGCTAAAAGAAGCTGCTTGTATGCTGCTATGTCTGAATTTAAGTTCATTGCAGAGTTAATAAGGCTCTTCCGAATGACGGACAACACCACTAGCTATGTAAAGATTGGGAAGTACTTATTCATGCCAGACAAGGCGACTTCCTTCCGTTTCTTTAACATATTGCTGGAGAAGATAATTCTACCATAATGGTACAGTCTATTTCGAGAGCGTACAGTTACTGGCATATGCTGCTGATTTTGATACTATTGGCCAGATCAAACGCGCTGTGAGTTCTGCCTTCTCGGGATTAGAAAAAGAAGCAAAAAAAGTGAGTCTTGCGGTGAAGCTCCTTGGTAGACAGGTAATGGTTGGCTGATATAAATTCGAGACTGTGAATCAGGCATGCTTAACCAACGAAACGATATCATTTCGTTACGATAATCAACGTTAATAAACGAAACGAAGTCATTTCGTTTCGTTTATTAACGTTAAGATCGTCAAATTAACGAAATGATTTCGTTTCGTTTTCTGCCATATCAAAACGAAATCAAATCGTTTATGTTGATTATTAATTTCAAAATTATGCTGGCAAAGCTGATTGATGGCGGAGTCATTAAAGGTGAAAGCATTAGCCAAGCTGATTGCAACTTTTCTCATGAATTTTGACAGTACAAACATTTCTCAGAGTATTTTTGACATTACCACCAACGAATTACACATACAAATTACATAGAGTTTGTGTGTGTATGTGCGCTCGTTGTTGCCACCTTACGGCTTCACCATGGCTATAGCATTGCCAGCACAATTCAAACATAAAGTATCACGTTTTTGTTAACGTTTTTAACGTTAACGAAAGCTTTTCGTTTCGGTTAAAAACGAGATACAATTTATCTTGATAATTTCTTTATCGATAATATTTCGAAGTGTTTCAACGGAAACGGTGGAAATTTTTTGATAAACGATTAGCTTAACGTTAAGGTGCATCCCTGCTGTGAATGATTTCGTATACTTGGGAAGCAGCTTAACAGCAAAAGAAATGTCAGCTTAAAAACCAAACGGATAATAACCCTTGCCAACAAGGGCTAGTTTGGTCTGAGTAGGCAATTTAAAAGTAAATTCCTCCATCGAATAAGAAAAATCACTCTCTACAATTCGCTCATCATACCTGTCCTGATGCATGGCTCGAAATCATGAACGATGTCGGGAGAAGATGCGGTGGTTCTTTGAGTGTTCGGGTGACAAGTTGTCCGGAAGATTTATGGTCCTGTGCGTGATACCGACGGTGAGTATCGAAGGAGGAATATTGATGGTAGTGCAGCGAATAAAACCTGAGGTCTTCGCTGATTTGGTCAAGTAATGCGAATGGATGAAGACTCAGCTTGAAAGCAGAGAAAGGGAGAGACCTCTACTGAGTTGGGAATGGGAGGTGACGGAAAAACTTGACCTTCATTACCCGTGTATGAAAAAAAAACGATGTTTTGCAAACCTCACAGCATAAGCCTTAAATTTAGGAGCAGCATGTCTAGTGTCCTTATAAAGATAGCAGTTCCAAAAAATAACGGGTTCCATCAAAGTAACCGGTTGCGGTAAATTAAACGGTTCCAAGAAATCACCGACACCTCTAAAAAACTGGTTCTAGAAAACTACCGGTTCCAGAAAACTATCGGGTTATTCGGCTCCAAAATAGAAACCAGTTCCAAGAGGTAATAATTTCCAAAAAGACACAACTGTTTGGGTTACTGTTTTGATATCATTACAAAAATTAGATACGAACGAACTGTGGTGACCTTGGCTACAAAAGTTTTCATTGCAAAGTGTCAATAATCATTTTTCAATCTCTAAAGCAACTCTTAGACGTGCAAGTGCAATACAATTGACCGTTAGCGCATCTCATCACTTAACCTCAAATTACGAAGAGTCATCAAATTGCGATACATCCGTTCTAACTGTACAAATATCCGATGAAGACGTGTTGGAGGAAGGAAGCAAGAAGTGAAAGCAAAAAACCATTGTGGAATAGAAGTGGAAAAATGATAAAGAAGAGAGGTAATAAGAAAAATAAAATGCATTTGTAAGTTGGGTGAATATATATGTGTGTGTGTGTCTGTTTGTGGCAAGCGCATATGTATGCCAACTGACCAATTGGTCGTCGAATATTTTATTACAAATTGCAAGGGTGCTATCGCGGTTAAAGCGGTAAATGGACCACAAACATAAAGAATAGTACAAAGGTATATACAACTTACCAAGCCATAACAGTATAAATGTTTCAAATGCTACCACATACATACATTCACACGTATGTATGGATCCCTGTGGGTGTGTGCTTGAATAAAATGCCATACGTTATGCCGCAGCACGTTGCGGTTCGCTAGCTCAATTATCCACACAGACAGGTATGACAAATCTTAATGGACTGTGTTCAATTTTTATTGTTGGAAAAGTAACCTTTTCAACTCTTCATACACAGTACAATTTATATAAATGTAAGCTTTAGTAATGCGCGGTCGTGACATGTTCAACGTAGGTGGAGAGAGCGCAGAGAAAATGCAAAGAAAACTATTAAGAAAGGGTGTTAAGTTTGGAGATGTTATATTTCAAAAGCCAATGACAATAGTAAGTTTTAAACGGCAGCTAAAAATCGAAGCACTTTTTTTGATATCCCTGTTAGGGTTGTCCTTATTAGTCAAAAAAGAGATTTTTTGCAGTCTCAAAGGTAATATCAAAGACAAAAATCACTTATAAAATTTAGTCCCGATTGGAGACGATTAAGGGTTGTCACAGGAGTCTAAGTTAGAATTTCTCGAGCGAGACTCAACAAATTTAAACTAGATTTTTTAAATTTAAATTCAATTTGTTGTTGTCTATTACCAAACATCTTTTAATAACCGTCTTTAATCGGGACCCAAATTTTTGTGTGATATTTCTTACCATGGTGCTACCGTTCGAAAGGAAAAGGTGAGAGAGGACCACCCTAAGCTACATATATAAAATGTAAGTGGTTATAGATCAAGTTGTGTCCTGAACGAGAGCGAGTGGGGTGGCAATTATAACCTCTCTAAGTCAGGCTCGACTCTTGGCTAAGCAGTTCCACCTCATAGTAGGAGGGTGGCGAGTGATGACGAACTTCCAACTCACTTAATACTAAATGTTAAGTGCACCATTCGCATTGAATGCAATGCAGCCAAGGAATGTAGACGGCTACATTTGATACAAGACTTCCCAATACCGGAAGACAACATTGACCTTGCCGCAACAAGGAGTGCTGCCGTGGCAGTCGGTTGACCAAAATCATTAACTCTACAACTTTCGTAGACATTAACAGTCAGGAGAGAAAAGGGAAAATCGCAGCGGAGATAAAGCTATAAGCGATGAATCTCAGCTGGAAAACAAATGAAGCGTGGACTAAGAAAATTCGTTGAGTGGGCAGTTTCCGAGCCGGGTAGGTGGGTAGGTTGAACTGGCCAAAATATGAAAAAGAAAACTTGTTGAGAAGGAAAGCAAGCAATAATCGGCTCCGCAAGTAATACGCTTCGGGCTTTGGGAGGAGATCTGCTGAAAGTGACAAGCCTGTTGTTAAGAGCAGGAAGGAATTGAGAAATAATGTATCTCGAAAGCTGAAATGCATAAAGAGGAGGGAAATAGTTTTAACATAAAAATTGTTTAACATAAAGCTGCTACTCTAGTGTATCCTGAATGATACTACTGACTGTGGCGCTATTATTTCGAATCAAACCATACGAGCAGTAGTCAGCCGAGAAATAGATATCTGTAGAAAAACTGCTATTTAGTGTCATGATCAGGACAGATCGGTGCAGTACAGATAGAACAAGTTGATAAGCTGCAACAAAAATGCGACCTTAAAATGGGTAAGGAAAGTTGTTTCAACCCTTCTTAGACATGGCAAAATCGCACGGTTCGAGGAGTTGAAGATGGCACTGATTCACAACATACCTAAATCCTAGTTATGGATCCAATCCAAATTTCGTAAAGCCGGTCGGTGCGCTGCTCCCTTCGCAGGATCAAAATCCGAATAAATCGACATGGATTTAGAAAGTACATCGAATGTATTGATACTTTGAAGGCTTTGCACTACATCCTGCAAATGAACATGTTTGTACTCAGAGCTTGGAAAAAGCATTTCTTATTTGATTGCCAAAACACTACCGCCTTCAAAGACATCTTATCGTCGTGTTATCTTTAGAGACATGAAGTCAAATAGACAGTATCGTTTCGTAGCATTTAGTAATATCGATACAAAAGGACCCACTACTCAAATATAAAAATATTTCTACAAAGAAAAACTATTGCTTTGACAAGTTTTCATCCAATACCATAGACTGAAATTATGCCCTGGCATACTCGGCAAACTCGGTAAAGAGAAGGTGCGGTGTGAACCACAGACTCTGAAGCATGCCTAGTCTTACAGATTTTCCATTGCGGCTCCATGCTCTACTAGGGTTCGGAAATTCCATCCCCTCAAAATAAACTAGTAAATACCTGTATTATGTAGTAAAATTATCGATTTGGCATCGTTTCGTATCGAAACCACTTGGTAGTTGAATATGGCTTTAATAAATAGCTTGCATATAAGGCTGTATAATCCCCCGCCGTTTTGAGTTATTGCGCTGATACTGCAGGCGGCGCCATTGTTGAACCATTTCAAATAATCGTGGTGCAATGACAGCAGCAACGCCCGTCACATAACATTATTACATCATTTATCTTTTAAAAAACATCCTCTGACAACTTTTCAACTCAATGGCGCAGATTCACGCCTGTTAAGTGCGTTATGTAGCTAGCGACACCTGATCACACCAAGGGAGTTTAAATCGTTTTGCTCCTGACCCCTTCCAGCGGAGTGGGGGCCGCCATCTTCCTCTGCTTTCATAGGCGGTTTCCGATAGAAACACATTCTTAACCGGAGCGTCATCTTTCATTCGCATAAATGGCCTAGCCAGCACAGCCATTGCGTTTTAATTCGCTGGACTTTGTTGATGTCTGTGTGCATCGTTAAATTTTCTTCGGTACTCGCCACCGCCGACCGGTAGAGGTCCATAAATCTTTCGAAGAACTTTCCCTCGAACACTCCCAGAGCCGCTTCATCTGATGTTGTCATGGCCCATGTATCTGCACCATATAGCAAGACGGGAACGATAAGTGACTTGTAGCGTACGATTTTCGTTTGCGAGAGAGGACTTTACTTTTCAATTGCCTACCTAGTCCAAAGTAGCATTTATTGGCAAGAGTGTTTCTTCGCTGGATTTCAGAGCTGATGTTGTTGCTAGTGTTGAAGCTGGTTCCCAAATAAACGAAGTCTTTTACAATTTCGAACGTATGGCTGCCAACAGTAGCGTGGTTGCCAAGGCGCATATGCGCTGACTCTTTGCTCGATGACAGCAGGTACTTCGTGAAGAATAGTGTAGATATAAAGTCGAGAGACAAATTTCAGTTGCAACGGAGTAAAATGCATACCGAAATTAAGCAGTACTAATTTTCTGCGCATTAATTTCATTAGTTTAGATAAAGTTATGCACTTGGCAGTCCAAATAAAGTTTAAGTGCATATGTATATACATGTTAAACAAAACACAGCTAATATATCATTTTGTATGTATTTTATGATTCTCCTACTCCAGAAACAACACCCTCTAAATTTTTGTGCAGCGCACATTTGGTCGATTGTGTTTGTGGTTGCTTACTCCCGAGCACTTGATTACATTTTCAGCGCACGTTTACCGCTACTGACGCTGAGATAATTTCTTAAGTACATCTTGATAAACTCGTTCGAAATTTCTACCAAAAACGCTCTTCAATTAAATAAAAGAAGGCGAACAAATGATATAGATTGAGTGTGTGCGAGTTAAATCGTTTTAGCTTTGGTTGAGTTGAGTTGATAAAAATTTCATTTAATAGATGAATTAAACATATATGTGCTTAGAGATGTACATATATAGGTAAATACTTATATACTCACGTGTATCAATTTTATGACAATATTTTCCATTACTTTCTTGAGTGTTCTTCGATATCTTAATGCTACTGTTCGAATCAAACAAATTTCACGATTGAAATATTTAGTTAATTGCTTGCCATATACAATTGCACCCTTTCTAAGTTGTTAGCTAATTTGGGATTTCGAAGGAGCTTTTTAGGTCAAGAGATAATATCTAACAACGATATGCACAAGTCTGAGAATATTCCTAGTGTTTACAGTCTTTCACTACTTACGAAGACTCAATTATCTGATTTGCTCAGTCTCATTCATCATTACTGCAACCTGTCAAACCTGACAGCTATGCCCAGTAATGTAAGCAGTTGAGACAGCAATATCTACGCACACATGTACACAGTAGCTCAGAGCGCAGACAGCATTACTACCATATAAACACAGTAGCAATGCCATTAATTGTACATATAGACAAGAGCGAGTATGAGATGCAGAAGATGAGCGAAGTAAATAAACAACTCATCGAGAAGACTAGACCCTGGGAGAAATAGGCGCACGAGGCAACTGAGAGTATAAAAGCGGCGCAGTCCAAGTGTTGGTGAATCAGTTTGATTTTAAAACGTAATACATTAGTGAAGTACGCGTGTATATTGTGAAGTTATACTACCAGAGTAGTGCTGTCTATAAAGAGCATCTTATAAACAGAACATTTGAGTGTATTTATTGGAAAGTTCAGTGATTTAAACAAAAACAGAAGCAGCAGATGTGTCAATATTTCATGACATTCGTAACAAAATGCAATATACTTATGTAGAAAAGATGTATACCCAGCGATATTTTCAATAAATATCAAATAAATAGTTGATTGGTAATCCTCACACAATGTGTCACTGTTCTTTTTGTCTACATGAGATAGCTTTGACGATGAACCTCTTGTCTGAAAAATTGGTTGTATGAGATATATTCTTGCACGCTGGATATATGCTATAGTGTTCCGATCCGATTGGTTCCGACAAATGTCTAATGAGACACCAAATTTCATGAAGATATCTCAAAATTTGCTTGAGCTGTTTACGCTCAAACACACAAATTGACATAGCTAAATCAGCTCAGATCATCATGCTGATCATTTCGGTATACTTATTGGTAGATATATCTCTTCTCCTTTAAGAACTTACATCGTAGAGATTCGGACCAAACTCATTTTCATGAAAGTAAACATGTAGGCACTATTAATTGCAACGTACTTGGAGTCATGCCGGGGGTTTACTTCATCAGCCAGTTGGGGAACGTTTCAGCTTTCCGTACTATGGTAATAGAATGCTACTGTGCTTGGCAGTAGCTATATTGCATGCTTGGCTGATCCCTTGACGCAATGTGGCCTACATCGCCTAGTTGCGTTGTAACCCATGTGTTTGTGATGCTTCATTTACGGCCGACATCTGGCATCACCTAGCTAGCGAAATCGTTGAGCTTTTTATTCGGTGCACTATCAGATCATGTTACTTTATATTATATTATACTTCCATCGATATTCGCCGCCGGCATCAAGGACAGGACCATAAATCTTCCGTAATATTTTTACCTTCAACACTCCAAGACTTATCTAATCTTTTCTCGGGACCATCCATGATTCGAAGTCATATTGGTTCGTTGAGAGAGGTTGCCAGATAGACGAGTCCTTCACAGTGTCAATGCGCCTATTATTTCTTGTAAGGCAGCAAATACTTAGTCTTGTCCGCATTAACCGCAAGACCCAATTAGGGCTCCGTTACCTTATCCAGAGAAGGCAGAGCTCACGACGCATCTGTTAATAGCACTTGCATACGCCAGTAATTGTACGCTCTTATGATAAATTGTGCCATAGCGGTTTAGTTCCACTGTTAGAATGATCTTAAATTCAGACATAGTAGCATACAAGCAACTTTTTTTTCGCGCTGTAAAAGGCTGCTTTGAGTCGACAAAAATATGGTGTGCGTCAGTTTTCTTATTGTAAGTCTTCTTCAGGATCTGGGGCATCGTGAAGATCTGACTGTTAATAAATTTACCAAGTGTGAAGCCGAACTCAGAAGATCAAATCATGTCGTTGAAGTTGGATTTTAACCTTTCCCACAGTACGCTAGACAGAACCGTATACGTGATATTAAGCAGGATGATTCTGCGGTAATTCGCGTGGCTCCCGGAATCATTTCTCTTGAAGATTGGGCAGAGCACACTTATATTCCATTCCGGATGCATGCGCTTATGCCTAAAATTTTCATACGAGTTGATGCAAGCTTTTTACAAACTCTTCGACTCAATGTTTTAATAGCTCGGCGGATAGTCCGTTAGTAACCGATGCCTTTTATTCTATAAAAGTTATATTTCCATTCTCACTTCGTTCGTTGGGTGCCGGAACGTGTTTCCCGTCATCGGCGCTGAGGGTACCGGGTTCGTCTGTACCTCTCTAGCTGGCAGTGGGCAGAAGTGCTCGCTCCAAAACTTTAACACATTTTGTACAACCTTGCTTGCCTTTGTGAACCTTGCTTCATCGCCTGCTATTTTGATACAATTTTGGGCATTATTCTTATCAGCCCGCAACAGCAGCGCATCGCCCTCACGCCGTTTTGTCTTCCAAATAGGCGTTTTCTCTTCTCTCTCCTCGTCTCGATAATACTTGCAGAGCACATGAGCTCCTTTAAATCAAGCCCTCCTCCCCTGCCGCTTTTGGTCGGGAATTGGCTATTCACTTTCGTTATTGGTTCACTTTGCCAGTATTGACCCCGGCAGCTTGAGTTCTGACAATTAATGATGTTAAAACCCTCCCCTCTCACTCATATAACCTTGCAGAAAAATGGGAGACAGTCGCGTAAAATGCCAGTTCCACACAACAGGTTTAACGACTACCACCGTAGAGGCAGCTTAATTCCATTTAGTAGAATATCACAATGTTAAAAAAAAATGTCAGTTAAAAGTACTGCGAGGAGAAAGGATTAGAACTAATACCGTTTCCTATTGCGTTTAGTTCTGAGTTAGTTCGGAACTTGTGCGATTCGCTGCGCGGAGCTGTGAAAGAGTGAAATTCGGTATAACTCGAAACTGTTATATTTTTCGGCTTAAAAAAGCAATATATCATCTCGCGTGAAATACAGTATACATGCAATAACATATGTACACATGTTGACTGGACAAACAAGAGACATTATGTAACTACAAACTGGTGACAAGAATTTATGAATGGGTGAAAGAATATATTTCAACAACAGCAAATAGAGTGAAAGGATACTCGAGTAGAAGGAGGCGAATATTTAGTAGATTTTCGAATATTCATTATGTACGAGTATTGGCTGAATTACTGCGGCCGAAGTATAATGGCTTTGCTGTAGCACAAACACACACAACGAAAAGGGCACAACTTGTGTTGCTGCCAGCACCTTTCATATGCAAATTACTGCAATGAACCGAATTATCCAACGGGAGTAATTATTGGTAATTTATGTGCATCTTTCTCATCGCTGAGCAGACGAGAATTCTGTTAGCATCATCGGCATCAGTTCAGGCAATTTCCAGTACGAATTGTCAGAAGTGGCTGAAAGCAGTACGAGAGGGATTTGGGGGAGCTGAATGCTACTGAAGCCTTTGCCCAACTTGTCTTTGCTGCCAACAATTACTCACCAGCAAGCGGCAGCAGGAAAAGTTACAACCCAAAATTTAATACACAAACACGCGTCTGCACTTGCATATACCTATGTATACATGTGTTTGTGGGATGAAAGTTAAGCTTCTCGCAAGCTCTCATGCTATTTTGTCCATCACAGATTTGCACTCAATGCCTGCCAAATCGAGCGTAATAACTCTTAACCTAATTAACATAAATCACTTTTCCCTGAATGTGTGTGAGTGTGCGGATGGTGTGGTTTGATGGTTTCGTAATAAGTATGTTTACATACAAACTTGTATGTGTTTATAGCTTCATTCATGCGTGACAACAAATCACGTGACTTTGCTCTCGTGTAATACCAACTGAGCTATAATTCGAGTAAGCTATCTTATTGTCTGCGTAATTGGTCTATTTGTTGTTAGCTTTGGACTGCTGGACTAGGACGTTGAGTAGGTATATAACACGACAGAAGCCGAAGGTCACTACATCAGCAAATATAATAGTTAGCGTGTGTTTATATTGAAGCTGCTTCAATATAAAAAACAAAATTAGAAAACTGCGAGTTTCGGGAGAGGAACGAGAGCATATATATAACACCGTGTTCGCTTGACTCGCATCTTGAATCACAGCCCCAATATGAATGCACCCTTAACATTGGGTGTAATGAAAGTTGGTAGCGTGCATGGGAGCCGTGGGAGAGTGTGAGAACACTTGTAATCGAAAACATTTTTCCTTATTGTGAATGCTTTGGGTAAGTACCGGATGGAGGAACAATCGTCCAACCAAATACTATCTTATTGTTCTTCTACAAACCACTGATTTTCCATAGACTTGTTACAATTTTGGGTGAGGAATGAGAGTATATAACACCATACATAACTTTTCGCTTGACCCGCAGCTTAAATGGCAGATTGATCCATAGCAGCCTTACCCATTAGATCTAATGGAAGTTGACTGTTCATACTTCTGGATAGGTTCCTTCCTTCTCTTCCTGACAACTTACGCAGACAGAGAACTGCAATAGCACAGCGGCCTGTGATGATGCCTTACCTATTCTTACGGCAGATATTTTTAGTTCGGACAAGTGGCTTGTTCCTTTTCTACCCCAACAAGGCCATCAACACCTCATGTTCATACGGCTTAGTTCACAGGAAGTTCGTTGCCTTAAAGTATTTTCCTCGATTTTCTTGAAGAGATAACAGCGGTGGTCGTTAGGACCGGTGCGTATAGTTAAATTGCTTTCAATGCTGCACTTTGGGTTTTGACACTGCACTGTCCTTAAGCAAACTTTAAGTTTTTCTATACCACAGGCATCCGCGGAAAACACTGCAAGTGTCAGAAAGTCGGTACCACTTATTTAATCATGGTGATGGTAGTACAGTACAGCCCCAATATTCTGTTTCTCATCTTGCTTCGTGTATTGGATTTTCTACGTGAAAAAATCATTTGTGACCAAATACTGATTGCGGGGCTGTAAAGTGTCGAAGATTATGTGTCTTACAACCTTGCTATATCATTAAAAATAGAGGACTGAAGACTCATGACGGGTATACTGATTGGACACTGCCTTCTGGCGTCACATCCTTTAAATTAGGTTTGATCAGTGATAGCAGAGGTAGAAAGTGCGGGTTGGAGGAGGAAATGAACGAGCCCATTTTGTGCTTGTGCCCTGCGCTTGCCAGGCTAAGACTCCATCTAATAGGAGTGATACAGCTGTCAGATCTAGAAGCAGCAAGTGGTTATATAAGTTATAGAAAGCTTCTAGTATTTGCCAAGAGGACGGATTTACTTTATACTGGTTTTTGACTTTGGTATTTAAATAAACTTCTGGTAACACTACGGACTCATTCAGCATATGTGATGTCCTCATGGATCGGCCAGTTTAACCTAACCTAAATCGCGACTGATCTTCAGTTGATTTCCCACTTTGTCTAGAGCTGTCCACCACAATAGACCGCCATACGTTAGTATAGGTCGAGCGACTGTATAGTACATACCTTGTATATATCGCGGCAAGCCCCAGCCGCCAACAAACGATCTTTTGGAGGTAAAGTACGTTGCTAGGGCGTTCTGGTATATTTCCTTTTCTATCTTAATTTGCAGTATAGAGGTTTATTGTTCTGTCTCGGCAGGAAAGAAGATTTTTGTTTTTCTAATGACAAGCTTCGTTTTTGTGGGTTTCAACATCAGTCAAAAAATCACGAGAGGCTGAAAAGTGTCATTTCCATTAGTTATCTGATCATTGGACGGATTTTTCTTTTGACCTGTTTCAAAAAGCCATTAGTGTAAGTGACTAATTTCGCTCCTTTTGCTCTAAAGGTTTTCGGGCCTCCATTGTCTGCCAGCATATATTAGGCAGCAGCAAGCTTCCGCGAGATCGATTCCATTTCGTAAAAGTTCTCTATAGATAGAGTAAGTTTTAATATTATTTAGGGAAACTTATATGGGGAGAAAGTCGACCAAGGTGTACTTCTTGAAGTACAGAGATTTTCCAATGACACTAAACATCTCCTGAAGGACGATTTCAGTTTTCAGTAAGAGTGTTGAGCTGAATTAATTCTGCGTAACTCAGCGCTGACATTATAAATCAAGAGAGGCATAATGAATAGTAGTCTTTACCTTCTGAGCGATATCTGCAACGCTCCCGATGGCAACAACCCCGGTAGTTTTGACATTTCGTTCAGAGTCAAACGCTCGTTCCTCCATGATCCGCAATGTTTTCACATTTCGGCCAAACTGTGTCAAACGGCAGTGCGTTAGAGAGAGAAGAAAACAAACATATCTTACTTGTAAAACTGTACAATGGTCATGGCTATGTTGTGTACGGTGGCTATGCAAAGTGTATGTGGGCCCTATCGTTAGGCTAGAAGGGAAAGGAATGGTCTTTTTACTTAAAAGGAAAGGATAGACCGTAAGGCATGACTAGAAGTATAGTCAAAAAGCAGCTAATACTTGAGCGTGCAAAATTCTGCACATATATGTCCTCAGAATTAGGAAGAACAAACTTAAAATCACGCCTTGCTTTTATCTGTATACATTTCGCCAAGGAATTGAAGTTTAAGAGTTTCAAACGTACTAAAAAGTTTAAGCGAAACAATGCTGAACAAGTAAGACTATCATCAGAGCCATAAAACTGTGTCAACGTTAATTGTTAACGGTACCTAAGAAAGAAAAATACTAGAAAAGCAGTAATTTACCGCTAGCAAATGACAGTCTTAAGATACTGGCTTAAAGATACAAGAAACTGCTGTGGTTAAAATTAAAATTACTTCAAAAAAAGTTTTACACAGCACAAAGTTTATAAATTAGTATAAATTTGGCTCTCCTTAAGATATTACAATAAAAGAGAATTTGTGCAAAAGAAATTGTGTTGAGTGCAATAGAAGTGCTGGAGCGTATAATTACAAGTACACTTTATGTACATACCTACATACAAAGTAAAAATAATACAAAGGACTTAAAGTAAAAGAATATTTAAGGACTCGTACAAATTAAAGGGAGGAACTTTGAAGTCAAAATGTAAAGAAGTTTGTAAGAAAAATGCATTGTAAATATTAAGAAGTCTTTGCTTGCATTTGGCTTAATGAATTTACTCTGGCAAAACAAGCAAACAGCAGAAAATTCCTTTAGATTGACTTACCCGGCTTTGGAGTGAATATAACTTTAATATGTATTTTTTCCAGAGGCCCATGATATTTAATTGATTCCTCAATAGGACTTTTTGTATTCGAATTAGTGCCGTTAGGTCATTAATATTCCCACAATGGTTTCTTTGCGTTATGACGGAGTTAATGTTTTGTACGTGTACCGATCGCCCGCAACTCTCGGTCTATGAAACAGCTTCCAGTTTGGTATCTCAGTTGTCTTGTTTTATAAAGAAACACCATGGTGTAAACATATTGTACGAATTTTAGGGGGATTCGATATTATGCATCTTCAATAACAATTATACTTCACTATCACACTATAAATCTAATTGATTATTATTCCTCAGCTTGCGCTGCTTTTATACTCTCTGTTGCCTCGTTCGAATATTTCTCCTAAGGTCTAGACTTTTCATGAACATGCCTTCTGGAGCAGTTGTATCTCATACTTGGTTATTTAGCTTTATGCGTGTGTATGTGTGAGTGTAACAGGTTCTGCTCTTGTCTGCTGACTACATATGTGTATGTAAAATAATCTCTTCTCTTCGAGCTGCTGGTTATATCTGTGAAATATTCTTCGTTGCGTTGTACATAAGGGTGTCTGCTTGCTTTAATGTGTACATGTATATAAGTGTGACTGCTTGCTTTTTTTTGTGTTGTGGTGATGCTAATATTCGCCACAATATCTTTCTTCGGACGAATCGCTCGATGAAAGCAATCGTAGTGTCTGAATGGAACTGTTCAGCTTTTATCCTTTTATCCTAGTTAGTCATAGTTATGAATCCTTTGGAACTATTATCGCGTTCCTTTGTTAATGGTAAAGCTAAAGAGCTCCCTGTTTGTATTTATTGGATGTCGAAAAACTGATATATGACACTTAGTGATAAGAAATGCCATTTTTTGGATGCATAGAGTAAGATATAGATTGGCGGCCACCGTGGTGTGGTGGTAGCGTGCTCCGGCTACCACACCGAAGATCCTCGGATCACGCCCGGGCAAAACAACATAAAAATTTAAGAAACAAGTTTTTTCAATTAGAATAAAATTTTTATAAACGGCGTCGCCGCTTGGAAGTGATTGTATGCGCGATTCGAAGACCTAAAATCGACTCGAATCACTATCTCGTGGCCCCAAAATACGTGCCCGCCTTTGCGTGCCTAAAAGCAAGGACTAAAAGAGTCAAAGAAAATCTACACGTCCAAAGGCTGCAATCGCAACAGACTGCAAATGATTTCGCTAATCGATTCTCACATTTGCTCTTTAAGGGAGCAAACCAACTCGACGGTATGCAGACGTTTATACGGCGTGAATCGGTGGACTCATCAGTGCGGGTTCAGACCTGGTAAGTCTACCATCGACTAGATTTTCACAATGCACCAAATCTTGGCAAAAACCCGCGAAAAAAGAACTGACACACATCGCCTCGTCGTCGATTTAAAGTCCGCCTTTGCCAGCATGAAAAGGAGCTACCTACATGCCGCTATGTCTGAATTTGGTTTCCCCGTAATATTGTACGGTTGTGCAAAATGGCTTTGGACAGGCCCCTATCGTGCGATTTCTTTAATTTGATGTTGAAGAGCATAAAACAATGTGCACAACTCATTCGCTCCGGAACAATATTCTATAGGAGCGTGCAATTACTGCCCATTTATTACGACATGTATATGATCGGATTGAACACCCGCGCCATATGTTATACTTAGTCCAAACTGCAAAAATAAGTGGAAAAGATGGGTGAGTCAGCGAATTTGTGCATTGACAAACTCGTCACTGTTGGAAGCCATAATTTCGAAATGGTAAAAGACTTCGTTTATTTGGGAACCAGCATTGACAAAAACAACAACATCAGATGTGAAATCCAGCGAAGAATGAGTCCTGCAAATAAATGCTACTTTGGACTAGGTACGCTATTGAAAAGTAAAGTTTCTCCCCGGTAAACGAAAATCAAGCTCTTACAAGTCACTTGTCGTACTCGCCTGCTATATGGTGCAGAAGCATGGCCCATGCCAACATCAGGTGAAGCGGATTTGGGAATGTTCGAGAGAAAAGTTTTTTGAAGAAATTTTATGAGGAGCAAAAGAATAAGAAGGCCTCCACTTTAGGTGGAAAACGCTTTAAATACTTTTGGCGGGACTAATTTGCACTTGTTAAGCCAACGAAGAAGAAACTGGCGCTCGTTGCTGGACGGCCATAACAGTTTAAATGGTTAAACGCCATTTAAATATGCTGGTAACTAAAATAAGAAAGTAAATCCTAAGCTGTATTACTAACTTAGGTTTTGCTGTTTATTTTTTAAGCTTGTCTAATTGTATACCGTTAAACCGTTGAATTTGTGAGGCAACATTTAATCATGTTGAGCTTAGGTACTATTTGAATATTTTTTTTTAAGTATTATATCAAATTCTAACTCAAATGGTTTTTAAGCTTGAAATAGTTAGTGGATACTTATCACCAGTGTTGCCATTTTAGCTTTTTTCAAGCTAGATTTAGCTTTTTTTCTCCGTTTAGCTTGAAAAGCTGTGATTAAGCTTTAAGTTTTTTTGCTTTTTTCTGAAATTTCTTAGCTCTTTTTAGCTTTTTTCAAAAAATTATAGAAAATCTCGATAAACAGTTTGGCGTAGATTTAATTTTAAGAACATTGGACCAATTTGGGCTAAATGTTAAAATTTCGATGGGTAAAGGAACAGATAATGCTGGCATTATGGTAGTCAGAAATCGAGGCTTAGTAACTTTATTAAGGCAACATCAACCTAATATCATTTTCGTTACGTGTGTTTCCCACTCGAATCTATGAATATTTCATCTGTTTCGAAACCGCTTTCGAGCGAAATTGAATTTTTAATTTCCAGAAACATTTAACTGCATTTCTAAGTCCACATGTAGACAAATGAGCTACGCAGTGATACATATATACTGCGCCAAAAGACGGAATCGACCCTTTGCAAGTCGCATCCACATGAATGGGAAACTCCTTGTTTTTCTGTTTTTCTTAAAACTTACGTAAGGGATTATTATAAGCCATAGGGTAGAATATAACAACTCTATTATAAGGTTTAAGGCTTTATAAAAGAGACTACTTGCTGTGTTAGAACTTTTATATAAGGCTTATATATGACCCACCCAAAATTAGGCTTACATAAGCTGTTCTAATAGCGAGGTTGAGTAAGGATTAGTACACAATAGTATTCCTTGTTTTAAGTTTTATTGGACATATAAAATTGCTTGGACTTATAATAAGACACCATCTGACTTCAAATTCCTTTATTCATATTCATAATAACCTATTTCAAAACAATATTTAACCGGGGCACTCATCGGCAGTGGTTCGGCCAGTCCAGAAAGTGTCATGAAAATATTCCCTGCAAAAATTCATTTGCTGGATATCGTTTGGAGTCGGTGTAAAACGCATACCAAAAACTTGAAAAAGGGGTTCTAAGACAGTAGAGTTACATCTTTCATGGGTTATTTAAAAGGACAAAAAGTAGATTTCCTTATAGAAAACAGTTTTATCGGGCTCTTATTTTGTAACTAAAAACCATTTATAATAATAATAATGAACCCAACAGATAAATACCCTCCTCGGTTTTTCCGAGTTATTGTTAGGCGGAGGCTTGTTAAGCGTTGAGATCTAAAACTGCTCAGCTACAGAATAAAAATCATCAGCTGAGTATTATACATAACAGTTGGAAATAATATATATACTACATTGTTAAATAAGTGAACATTTTAAATAAAGATTTTTTTGTTATGAGTTAAGATGGAGAGGACAGTTTTCTTTATAGTAAAACGTGAATCTGTTATATCAAATGAGTTCGAATGAGAATTAAAGTCATGACACAAACAAAAAAAAAGGTTCATTTAATTCGAAATTAGTTCTGCATTGCCTCAAAAGAAGAGGTTTTTATGTCTTAACTCTCGTGATTGGACATTGAAGTGTAGTTCGTTCAAAATATGTTGCAAGACAAAAATTATTAATTACGTAAGAGGCTGCTGGCAAAGATCTTCGAGAGAGGCACATGAATTTACATTTATTGAGGTTTAGCGGCATTGAGTTTGCGTTACACCAAGCAACTGAGCAGTTTAAATCCGCTTGAAGCAAGGGACGTTCTTCAATAGAAGCATAGGACCTAAAAACTTTTACATCATCAGCATATATTAAAATTTTGGAATATTTTATTGTGGTACAGATATCATTAATAAATATCAAGAACAGAATTGGACTGCCCTGTGCAACGCCAGAGGGAACATAAATAACATTTGAAAGAGTAGTTTTTAAAAACTACTTTTGCGTTCAACCGCAGAGATACGAAGAGATCCACTGGGTGAGACCAGGTTAGAAGCCAAGTCGATCAAGCTTGTGGATAAGCAAGGAGTGGGAAACTTTATCAAATGCTTTACTGTAATCAGTGTATATAACATCGGTGTGAAGATTTCTCCAAAATCCATTAGAAACATGAGTTGCGAATTCAAGTATGTTGGTTATGGTAAATTCGCCTGTACAGAACCCGTGCTGTGAATCTGTAATCAACGTAGAAATGGAAAATGTTTGCTGATTAGTAACAATGGCTTCAAATACCTTTGGGATGACAGACAATTTTGCAATTCCTCGATAATTTCTACACATGACCTACTTCCGTTTCTATGAAGGGGTATAAGAAAAGATTCCTTCCAAGCAGGCAGGAAAAACATCATATTTTAGGGACATATTGAATAAGTCAGTTAGGGGCTGATAAATATGTTCAGCGCATTTTTAAGAAAACATGTGGGAATAAAGTCAGGACCATATTGTAAGATTCCTTCAAAGACGTTAAATGTGAAAACATTGCTAGAATATTAATTGCGTTTAGTGATTTAAGCTGATACGGGTATTCATTAGACAAAGAAATAAATTCAGCCGAATAGTTGGAATTGAAAAATTGTCAAAGAAGTTGGCAATATCTTGATCGTCGCTAGGAAATCATCACGGTATTTCATATCAGAAGGATACCCTTTAACCCTACGGTTAGAGTTTACAAAAACATTGAAGCTTTCGGGTTGCAAGTTATTTTCTTATTCATCGTACAGAGATAGGTATTGTAACACTTTTTGTTTAATTCAAAAATTTTATGACGCAAAATAGAGTACTTCAATTATTTACCTCAAACATATTACGAGAACTTATAGTCCCTTTTTAGTTAAAACACAGATAGCATCTGTAAATTATATTTATTATTTTTTATGAAATTGGATTAAAAACTAATTTAAATTTTTTACTGTGTTATATCTTTTATGAAAAAAAATAAATGAATAAAATGCATAGCAAGTTGCCTTACACTTTTAGCTTTTTTCTTAGCCTTACAAATTCTTGTTTAGCCTTTTTAGCTTTTTATTTTTTTCAATCTAGCCTTTTTTTGAAAAAGTTCTGGCAACACTGCTTGTCACACCAATTCCGTAATCAAGTGTAGAGAGCTAAGAGAGAGAGATAATTACTATGTAATTTGCGTGAATAAGAACGCGTAATAGAAGTAAACGAGCATGTCTCTTAAACAAACAACATAATTAGAGAACGAAAATTATGAGAAACGAAATGCCATAAACCACACAAAACCAAGATTTGTAAGTCTTGTAAATAATGAGTTAAGTAATGAAATGTTGAATGCAATTTTTAATTATTTTGTATGCTTTATTTTGTAATAACATCCGCCCTGCGCCCGATTTCCGTCACCCACTCGCACATTTTTTTTTGTTCAATTTCTCACTGTCATCGCAAGCGTAGATGATTATACAAAAATTATTTTGTAACAGCTTTTTTGGTTAATGCAGTGATGACAAGCCAAAAAGAAAACGTTGTCGGAAAGTGGATGTAAAGCAAATATGAAGAAAAGATTTTGAAATGTGAAAAAAATAAGACTAAAATAAAATCTAAAACAAAATGTGTCCCAGAAATGGACAAAGAAAAAAAATATGCACACACAAACCCGCACACCCACCCACAAAGGGTATTCGGTTTTAGCGGTCGGGTAACAGTAAATGTTCGAAAGTAGAATGTTGTAAAAATAATTATTATCCTCTTGTTATAGTAGCGTACTTCCCTAAATGTTCTTGTGATGCCGTATTTTGGGTTTAATCTTATTATTGTATTGTGCAACTTGTTATTGTCCTTCATACACATACTTCTTATCTTAGATTTTTCTTTTTTAATTTTTTGTGTTTGGTAATCAAAGCAAAGTTGAATCAGACGCATTTTTCATATTCCAGGAAGCATAGAAATTGTTGGTGTGAAATTTCAGTGTAGAAAAAGTATAAAACTATTTAGAAAGATATGATGTACTAAATTGCATGAGAAAGGGCGTAGAAGAATATTTTTTGTGCCGTTTTTCATTAATATTCTTTTCTTTGATTTTATCCTTTTTTATTACCTCGAGTACAAAAATTAAAAGAGTAATCAACAAAAAAACGATGAGATGATCTTTACTTACGATTATTTATGTTATATGTTTACGAACTTTCTGTTTCAAAGTACTTCTGGCATTTTCATTTGCTCTTTCATATTTTCTATTGCAATTAATTGAATAAAAATGAAAAAAAGTCAAGGTTTGCAGGAATTTAATGATATAACGTAAAATGTAATCTAAAGTTCTTAGTTCAAGCCCATTTTTAGAAATTTATTTGGTTCCAATATTCTAATATAAAGAAAAGAATTTAGGTCAGAAATTTAAGTCTACTTATAAGTGCATAAAAGAGGTCGTGAATAAAGAGTACGCATGAAGCTTGACTTTTGTTTGGGTAGCCATAGTTGTAATATCGCTGTGACGGGAATAGTGAATGTAATGATAACAGTAAACGTAATCACTGCCGTTATCGTAATCATAAACGAGATCGTAACATTAACTTTTATTATAATCATAATCCTGACCGTAGGCCATGTCTAAGTTTAACCAGTCGTAGCCGAAGCTGTAACAGTGGTGCGGGTGTAGGTGGCGTGTTCTTTGGTGGATATGAATCCGGTACGCTTCGGCGCCATCTGGCACTGTCCCGAGAATTATATCTTTTAATCCCTCGAGCCTTCGAGTTTGTAGACTTTTACGGCGGGCATGCTACCGTGCATTAATTTTAGAGTTGGTGTCGAAATTCTACCAAAAAATTGGAACAAAAATTCTGATTTTTTAAAAACTACTTTTCAAAAAAGTGTGCACTTTTTCAAATTAACATTGCTTACATTTTATTTCAAACATAATTTTGTTTACATTATTTTTGAAAATAGCATTACAGCTGTTGGTAATTATACATGGTATTTATGTTATGTATCTTTAAAGAGAATTCTAATCATAGTGATCAAAATATCACTAACTCACCATATTTTGCTAAAATGGTTCTTAAAATGTCCATTAGTTTCTGTTGTTTGCTAAATTTTCGCTGAAAAGCTTTAAAATATAATAAAAAAAAATGTCACAAATAAGCAATTTAAAATCGAAGTGAAACAAAGACATGTTAAAGATTATCGGGAAATTGCCACTAACTGATCTCGTAATGATCACGGAATAACCCCGAAATTGCTGTTTTTTGACCTTTTCAAAATTATATATTCAAATAAGTTTTTATTGGTTAAAAATGTCCGTTGTTATATACGGATTTTGCAGCTTTACGACCGGTTGATATTAGACAAAATTTTAATTTTCCTTTTTTCACCTACGTGTTTCAATGCTTCCACATCATCTTCAGGGAGTCTAACCATTTAACCAAATAAATAAATATGTATGCTAAATTTCACGTCATTCGACAATGGTTGGTTGTACAGGTATAAAGGAATCGAGATAGATATAGACTTCCATATATCAAAATCATCAGTATCAAAAAACAACTTGATGAGCCATGTCCGTCCGACTGTCCATTAACACGATAACTTCAGTAAATATTGAGATATCTTCACCAAATTACGGTATACGAACTTATCGGACCCAGACTAAATTGGTATGAAAATTAGCGAAATTGGACGATAATCGGCCCCAATTTTTCGATGTCGAAAATTTAGAAAAATTAAAAAAAAAGATATAATTCAAAAACAAATACCGCTAAGCTAATGAAATTTGGTAAGTGGATTGGTTTTACGACAAAAAATATACTCCAAACCATTTTGAATATGGGAGTGGCACCTCCCAAATTTAGCAGATGAAAATTTGAAAGTTTAACAAGTCGTTAAAGATATTACATTGAAATTGGCAGAGACACTTGTGAGGACCCCAAAGCCGAGGACTTTGTATCCTCACAACATACACATATACATACATTATTTCTAAAGAAAATAAATTTTTAAGAAAAAATTCAATATCTTACAGTATATAAGTAAATTATGTCAACATTCAACTCCAGTAATGAAATGGTGCAACAAAATACAAAAATAAAAGAAGTTTTCAAAATGGGCGTGGCTCCCCCTTTTTTATTTAATTTGTCTAGAACACTTTTAATGCCATAAGTCGAACAAAAATTTACGAATCCTTATGAAATTTGGTAAGGGCAAAGCCTCTATGACGATAAACAGTTTTCTGTGAAAATGGGCGAAATCGGTTGAAGCCACGTCCAGTTTTTATACACAGTCGACCGTCTGACCTCCCGCTCGGCCGTTGACACGATAACTTGAGCAAAAATCGATATATCTTTACTAAACTTAGTTCACGTACTTATCTAAACTCACTTTATCTTGGTGCTAAAATGGACGAAATCCGACTATGACCACGCCCACTTTTTCGATATCGAAAATTTCGAAAAATGAAAAAAATGCCATAATTCTATACCAAATACGAAAAAAGGGATGAAATGTGGTGATTGGATTGGTTTATTGACGCCTTCACATATACAACTAAGGGGCCACTCACTTTCAAAACCTTCATTAATACCTTTCATTTGATACCCATATCATACAAACGCATTCTAGAGTTACCCCTGGTCCACCATATGGACATATCCCGAAATGGCGTCCACCTATAGAACTAATGCCCACTCCTTTTAAAATACTTATTAACACTTTCATTTGATATCCATATCGTACAAAGAATTGCAGAGAGTCACCCCTGGTCCACCTTTATGGCGATATCTCGAAAAGGCGTCCACCTATAGAACTAAGGCCCACTCCCTTTTAAAATACTATTAACACCTTTCATTTGATACCCATATCGTACAAACAAATTGTAGAGTCACCCCTGGTCCACCTTTATGGCGATATCCCGAAAAGGCGTCCACCTATAGAACTAAGGCCCACTCCCTTATGAAATACTTATTAACACCTTTCATTTGATATCCATATCGTACAAACAAATTATAGATTCACCCCTGGTCCACCTTTATGGCGATATCTCGAAAAGGCGTCCACCTATAGAACTAAGGCCCACTCCCTTTTAAAATACTCATTAACACCTTTCATTTGATACCCATATCGTACAAACTCATTCTAGAGTTACTCCTGGTCCACCTTTATGCAGATATCCCGAAATGGCGTTCACCTATAGATCTATGGCCCACTCCCTTTTAAAATACTATTTAATACTTTCCATTTGATACCCATGTCACACAAACACAGTCCAGGGTTACCCTAGGTTCATTTTCCTATATGGTGATTTTCCCTTATTTTGTCTCCAAAGCTCTCAGCTGAGTATTTAATGTTCGGTTACACCCGAACTTAGCCTTCCTTATTTGTTTACAAATAATATACAATATAACAAATAGTTTGGAAACACACAAAAAACTTGATTATTAAGCAAATAAAACACCTAGGATGTTGAAATTAGATAGTTGGACTGATATTTAAAAACTTTATGGAAAAGGGCGTGGCACCGCCCCACTTGTGATATTATTAATCGTAAATCAAAAACCGTAAACTTATCATAACAAAATTCGACAGACAACTTTACTTGACTGTAAAGAATGCTTCGAAGAAAAATTTACGAAATCGGTTAAGAACCACGCCCCACTTTTGTATAAAAGATCTCTAAAAGTTTTGTGCATGAATAAAATAAGCTTTATCTTGCAAAAAGAGCTTTATATCATTTCCCAAGTTAAATTATAACAAGAAAAAGCGAAAATTCGACAAATTTTGACCAAGCAACTATTATGTATCGGGAGCCATAATTCGAGGAAAAATTAAGGGAGCGTAATAAGCTTGGGTGCACATATTTTCCTTACAGCAGGAAATACTTATAGTAAGAATGCATGGGATCGCTTAAAGTCCACGCCCACTTTTATAAAATAAAAGTGTCGTAGACTAGAATAAAAAGCTACATCTTAGGGAAAATAGTTTGTATCACTTATATTCCACTTTCCAGACATTGGGTGACATTTTTTTTAATGGGCGGTGCCACGCCCCTATTCCGATCATGCCTCACACAGCATTTCTAGATTGAGGCTCTGTAAAAATATATCCCTTGTAACAAAATTCGAAAAAGTTATTTATCTAAAATGAACTGTACAATTGAAACTCACGCTGAGTATATAATGTTCGGTTACACCTGAACTTAGACACCCTTACTCGTTTTATTTGCACTTAACGAGTATAGGGTGACAAGGGGTCTTTGGTCAAGTTGTAAGATATCTGGCAGAGTTAACAATTTGACGTCTTAGAAAATATTGCTCCCTGTATAAAGTTTAACATTTAATACTTCTTCTAAGCCTTCTAAGTCTTTCCAGGGTATCCCAAAAGTGAAAACGCCGAGTGACTCCTTAGCAACATGTTGCATCAATACGTAGCAACTTCTAGATGACTTCAGGAAAAATGTGAAAAATTGATGGAAGGGTGACATTGTGGACTTGCTGGTTGGTTGATTGGTTGGAGTGGCGAGTCCCAATTGACTCCAATTAGGCTCATGCGCCGTTTTGATACCACAAACTCGTGAGTTAACAAATGAAAGGGTGTTGTAAGAAGACTAATAAACATTTTCACGCGCCTCAGGGAAAACCCGTCCCCCTATATGCATCCCGTGGAGTTTATAAATTTGAGAAGCTCTCCCGGCCTAACATCCTTGAGTTCTGGGAGGCTTTCGAAAAAGGGCTTTCCAAGAAAATTTATTCTGCTTCGACAGTGTACTGGGCATTTGCACAGCAGATGCTCAACCGTTTCCTCCGCCTCCGGACGCTTGCAGCTGCGACAGGAGGTATTGTGTTCCAGTCCCATCTATATCAACATCAAGTTGATATTTTAAAAAAAATCTTTTATTTGATTTTAAGTATAAAAATTTATTTTTGTTATTTTTGAGTTTAGATATTTTCCAACTAATTAGAATTTTCTTTTTGAAGTTATTCAAAAATTTTAAGTTAACACGAAAACTCAATTAAAATTATTTTAAAAATTAAAGTAAAGAGTACAAAGTAGTTAACACTATACCATCCATGCTGCATGTACCCCCAATTGTCCAATGCTCAATAAGCACTGCAGCTACTCTGGATATATCCCTTCTGATCATCTTAAGGACAGCTGCCGATCGTTTTTCGTTATATAATGGCCACATGCTCTTGGAAACTCTACAGGTCCGCAGCCGATTCCACCTATTGTTGGCTTCACTCAACCAGTGCTGGGAAATGCGACCCTTGATGAGTCCCAGGGGTGCAAAGGACCTCCTTCGCTCCTGAGACATCAAGAGCCGCTCCACGCCGTTCCAACTCATCCGCCATCTCGTTACCCTGTATGTTTCGATGCCCCGGCACCCATATCAGGGTAACGATCTGCCGGCTCGCCAGAATCATGGCGCTCTCCCTATGGACTTGCTGAATATCATTATGAAAGTTTCTTTAATTGAGGAAGCAATGCGTCTACAGATACTCAAAATCATTGTGAAAGCTAGACGCACAGCGCTTGATCTGTTTCAAACTAAATGTCACTGTTGAAGCTTTCACAGTATTGATATGTAAAAATTTTAGTAAAATTTCGTAGACATGAGAATAGATAACGCTTTATAGCGAGAGAAAACGGCATTTTTACAATTTTGCGAATAAAAAATATTTTCCATTCATATTTTTATTTTAGCTCCATTTCGGAAATGCACTTTCAATATTGCCGATATTCAAAGTAAGGATAGAATTTTTTTGATTCCTCCTTTCCCCTTCGCTAGGCCTCGCCCCGCCTCCCCTAGAGAAAGGGAACGTGGACTGGTTAGTGTGGAGG